>MU134475.1:162493-183799 GCA_015039355.1 Ramaria rubella
CATGGGCACCCCCATTAGGCATTTGCTGGTTCTGAATATATTTAAAATTAACAATATTTCTACATGGCTACACATTTTAAATTACATTATTCCAAACAGCCATTTTGTTAAGTTGTCCATAGTCAATGTGCTACTTATCAAAGTTAGCAATACAAATACTTACTTCATTGGATGGGCCAGAACATCCTTACAGCAGTTTGCATAATTTAAGGCACCAGCTGAAAATTTGAACCCAGGCCATTTTGGAAAGATTATTAGCTATGGCAATGAGTTTATCAGATACTCAAAAGATGTATAGTACATAAATAGTAGCTATAATACCAACTAAAAATACAAAGCTTTGGGGCTTATATTTTTCAGTTCTTCACCAGACTCAGAGTGAGAGAGGCAGATGAAATGAAAAATGGTTCCAATTATTTTCTTTCTTAGATAGTATTTTTGTCACTAATTATGCCATAATTATATGCTATACATTTTTTTATCATCTGATAAACTCAATGCCATAGCTACCAATCTTTACAAAATTTGCTCAGGGACCAGGTTTGAGTTGGCACCCTAACTTATGCAAACTGCTGTGATATTTGTTGTCACAGCACCTTCATTGAGGTTGAGTGACCAGTGCTACACATGGCACTCCATTATGACTTCACTGGATTTCTATATTTGCCAATGCTTGTATTTTTATTACATAGTGAATGCTACATGTCACATGGCCTCACTAACACTCAGCAGTTTTTTTGCATTGTTCTATCAAAAAGTCAGCAATATGTCCAATAATTTGCATCCCTGACTTTGTACACAGATTTTTCTGCTTGTAATTTCTATCAAAAATTATTTTTTCAATTCAGATTTAGATTGTTCAAATCAGACTCTAATATTGCCTGATTTAGACCTGCATAGTCTAATTCGGAGTCAGATTATCCACCTGGAGTTTGCTTGAATCAGAATAATTCAGGTTGTCCAGTTCATGTCGGATTGGCTGGTTCAGGGTCAAATGAGCATTGGATCTGCCAGTTCAGAGTCAGAGTGGGTGGTTTATGGTCATATCATATTGATCAGAGTTGGATTTGGCTGCTTTAGAATCAGATTGGGCAGATTGGAGTCAGATTGTCAGATTCAGAATCAGAGCAGATAGTTCAGTTGGATCATTCAATTTTCAAGTTGATTCAGAATCAGTTTGGCCAGATGTTGTCAGATTGTTTGAAAATCAGACTGTCCAATTCAGAATCCGATTGCCCAATCCAAAGTCAAATTGTTTGATTCAAAATCAGGCAATCCAATTAGGAATCACATTCATTGGTTTGAATAACTTGGGAGTCTTGGATTACCCAGTTCACTGGATTATTTTATTCAAAATCAGACAGTCCAATTTAGACTCAGATTGGCTGGTTCAGAGTTGGATTGTCTGATTTAGAATCAGATTGGCTGGTTTGAACTTGGATTGTCTCATTGCAGTCAGACTGACCAATTCAACCAGATTGGATGATTCAGAGTCAGATTAGAGTTACACCTCCCAATTCAGAATCATATTGGCCACTTCAGAGTTGGATTGATGAAGTTGGAGTCAGATTATCCAAGAATTGGATTGTCCAGTTCTCAGATTGGTGGACTTGGAGTCAGATCATCTGCTTTGATATAAAATTGGCCCAGTCTGAGTTGTAATGTCCAATTTGGGTTATAGCTGGTTTGGAGTTAGATTGTCCAGTTCAGAATAGCATTGGCTGGTCTGGAGTTGAATAATTTGTCCATTTTGGAGTTGGATTGTCTGATTTGAATTTAATTGGCCAGTTTGTAATTGTCTGGTTCAGAATCAGATTGACAACTGGTTTGGAGTTGGATTGTCTGAGAGTTGGATAATCTGTCTAGTTTGGAGTAAGATTGTTCAATATGGAATCAAAATTCTATGTCTGATCATCTGATTTGCATTCAGATTGTTTGATTCAGAATCAGACAGTCCAGACTCAAGCCTCAAATTTGCTGGTCCAGAGTTGGATTGGCTGATTTGGAGTCACATTGTCCGGTTTGGAGTTAGATTGTCTGATTTAGACATAGGTTGGTGGATTCAGACATGGATTGGCCAATCAGCCAGTTCAGAGTTGGTTTTATCTGATATGCCATTGGATTGCCTGATTCAGGTGGCCAGTTTGGAGTTGGATTGGCAGGTTCAAATTTAGATAATCTGTCCAGTTCATATTTGGAGTATCTGGAATTAGATTTCTTGAATCATAGATTGGCTGGTTTAAAATTAGTGGCCATTTGGAAGTTGGATTGTCCAATGCTTGGTTTAGATTTGCACTGTCCAGTTCATATTTTTGGATTTGGCTCATTGGATTCACATTGAGAATCTCTAAGTCAGATTCTCAAATGGGAAACTATTTTATTTTGACACTCAAGGCTGCCCAGGAAGTCTCAGAACCAGAAACCCTAACCCTAAAGTTGCTGGGAAGGCACTGTTGTGTTATTATTGTTATTTTCTCAGGGTGAGGTTCAGGCAAGTGCCAGGGAGGTTCCAGTAGCCTCCCTGATTTTTGGTGTATTTTTCTGGATTTAATTGGGGTTGCTCTGGGGCTCCAGGAGCATTTATTTGGCTGACCAAGCATTATCAAGCATCTTACTCAGCATGAGTCAGCATACGCCCACAAACCCACCATCGATGTTTACTATATAGATTGATGTGATTCGAGTTTGGTCCGGGAAGTAGTTTCTTCATGGGGAAGGAAGAATGTTGACTCGAATGCCTTCTCGAAAGATATCCAGGTAGAATGGGTAGGATGACCAGTTCTAGTTTCCATTTCAAAGATACGTGTGGCGAAGGATGAAGCACGACCAGATTTCATGAATGACAGGGCCCACAAGACTTTTGCGTGATCATTGGCGAAGTGAGTCGGGCACAGGGCAAGGTAGAGTTTGCAGGAGTTCAAGAAGGCTCATCCTTTTTCTCTGTCACCATTGAAGTCAGCAGGAGTGGCAGGAGTGGCAGGAGTGGCGTGTTTTTGAGTAATAGGGGCAGAGAGGGATGAGGTCATAAGGTTAGCGACATCATGGTTCAAGGTGTGCACCTGGATATCTGTCTGTTGAACCTGTTGTGCCAGTAGTTCCTTCTGTTCTCTCTCAGCACATAAGGCAACCTCCAGAACTGCGACACACTGGTGTAGCTCATTGTAAGCCGCTTGGAAATCAAAGGGATTCAGGTCTTCTGGTATGGGTGTAGACATGGTAGAGGTAGATGGAGTATTAGAGAGTGTACCAGAGGGATCCTGAGCTGCTATACGTCTGAAGATATCAGTTCAGAGACGATGGCGACAGTGACCAGTCCAGTAAGTTGGCTAGGCTTTTCTACTATAAGGGCAACCTCCAGGGCTAGTGGAATATCACACTATAGCCTGGCAGGTGGGAATCCAAAGGTATATAAGTGTACACGAAGCTACATACATAGATACATACCTGGCAGCTGGGAATCCAAAGAGAAAAGCCTAGGGCTCCTACTGCTGAAGTAACTGCCTAATGAGGGAATAACTCCGAAATAACCAGCAGTATGATTATGTACACAAGAGCACACGCTCTTGCGTATTGTCCATGCCAGGGCACATGGGAGCTGCAGGTGCCCCACCCATATCTAGTGTCCCACCACAAAATGGGTCCTTCCTTTGTTCCAGTGGCTCCTTTGTTCAAAATGTGCCTTTGTCCATGCCAGGGCACACAGGAGCTGCAGGAGCCTCACGCATATCTCATGTCCCACTCACAAAATGGGTCCATCCTTTGTTCGAGTGGCTCCTTTGTTCAAAATATGCCTTTGTCCGTGCCAGGGCACATGGGAGCTGCAGGTGCCTCACGCATATCTCGTGTCCTGCTCACAAAATGGGTCCTTCCTTTGTTCCAGTGGCTCCTTTATTCAAAATGTGCCTTTGTGGAGCCCAATGCACACAGGAGCTGCAGGGGCCTCCCGCATATCTCGTGTCCCACTCACAAAATGGGTTCTTCCTTTGTGCCAGGGGCTCCTTTGTTCAAAATGTGCCTTTGTGCAGCATACAGGAGCTGCAGGTGCCTCACGCATATTTCATGTCCCGCTCACAAAATGGGTCCTTCCTTTGTTCCAGTGGCTCCTTTGTTCAAAATGTGCCTTTGTCCGTGCCAGGGCACATGGGAGCTGCGGGTGTGTCATGCATATCTCATGTCCCGCTCACAAAATGGGTCCTTCCTTTGTTCCAATGGCTCCTTTGTTTAAAATGTGTCTTTGTCCATGCCAGGGCACACGGGAGCTGCAGGTGCCTCACGCATATCTCATGTCCTGCTCACAAAATGGGTCCATCCTTTGTTCCAGTGGCTCCTTTGTTCAAAATATGCCTTTGTCTGTGCCAGGGCACATGGGAGCTGCAGGTGCCTCACGTATATCTCGTGTTCCACTCACAAAATGGCTCCTTCCTTTGTTCCAGTGGCTCCTGTGTTCAAAATGAGCCTTTGTCTGTGCGAGGGCACACGGGAGCTGCAGGTGCCTCATGCATATCTTGTGTCTCGCTCACAAAATGGGTCCATTCTTTGTTCCAGCAGCTCCTTTGTTCAAAATGTGCCTTTGTCCATGCCAGGGCACACAGGAGCTGCAGGTGCTCCACCCATATCTCATGTCCCACTCACAAAATGGGTCCTTCCTTTGTTCCAGTGGCTCCTTTGTTCAAAATGTGCCTTTCTGCAGCCCAGTGCACACAGGAGCTGCAGGTGCCTCATGCATATCTTGTGTCTTGCTCACCAAATGGGCCCTTCCTTTGTTCCAGTGGCTCCTTTGTTCAAAATGTGCCATTGTGCAGCCCAGTGCACAAGGGACCTGCAGGTGGCTCACGCACATCTCGTGTCTCACTCACAATATTGTTCCTTCCTTTGGTTCATTGGCTCCTTTGTTCACCATGTGCCTTTGTGCAGCCCAGTGCACATGGGAGCTGCAAGTGCCTCATGCATATCTTGTCTCCTGCTCACAAAATGGTTCCTTCCTTTGTTTCAGTGCCTCCTTGGTTCAAAATGTGGCTTTGTCCAGCCTGGTGCACACACGAGCTGCAGTTGCCTCACACATATCTTGTGTCTTGCCCACCAAATTGTTCCTCCCTTTGTTCCAGTGCCTCCTTCGTTCAAAATGTGGCTTGGTGCAGCCCTGTGCACATGGGAGCCGCAGTTGCCTCACGCATATCTTGTGGCCCTATCACAAACGGCCCCTTCCTTTCTTCTGATGGCTCCTTTGTTCAAAATGTCCATTTGTCCCTGCCAGGCCACATGGAAGGTTAAGCTGCCTCACACATGTTTTGTGGCTCCATCAGAAAATGGTTCCTTCCTTTGTTCTGGTGGCTCCTTTGTTCAAAGTGTCCCTTTGTGCAGCCCCGTGCACATGGGAGCTGCAGTTGCCTCAAGCATATCTTGTGTCTTCATCACAAAATGGTCCCTTCCTTTGTTCCATTGGCTCCTTTGTTCCCAATGTTTCTTTGTCTGCATCAGGGTACACAGGAGCTGTGGGTGCCTCATGCATATCTCGTGTTTCGATCACCCAATGGCCCACTCCTCTGTTCTGGTGGCTCCCTTGTTCACAATGTGGCTTTGGGCACCTCAGGGCACACCAGCGCTGCAGGTGCTCCATGCATATCACATGTCTCGATCCCACAATGGCCCCCCCCCTTTTACGGGTGGCTCCTTTGTCCAAACAGTTTCCTTGTTGGTGTCACGGCGCATAGGAGCTGTGAGAGCCTCATGCATATCTTGTCTCTGACTTGCAAAATGCCCCTTCCTTTGTTCCAGTGGCTCCTTTATTCAAAATCTTCCTTTTCCCACATCACAGCCTCTGGGAGCTGCAAGTGCCCCCACATATCTCCTGCCCAGATCGCACAATTGACACTTCTTTTCCTCCAGTGCCTCCTTTCTTCACAGTGTCACTCTGTCCACCTCATCCCTTTGCAGCACTGCCACTGCTCCACGCTTTTGTTCCCCCTCCAATCATCAAATGGCAGCTCCTTTTGGTTCCTGGCTTCTTTGTTTCACACTCCTGTGCCTCCACTCCACAGGTTTTGGGAGCACCACATCCATCAATCCACCTCAGGGCCAGATCACAAAATGGAGGATCCCTTTGTTCTTGGACCCCCTTTGTCCTACAGGTATCTTTGCTTTTGCCACAGTTTCTGGGAGCCACAAGTGCCCCATGCATCCCTCAGGGCCAGATCACAACATGTGATGTTCTATTGTACTGGTACCTCCCTTTTTCTGGTTTTCCTTTGTCCAAGTCAGGGCTTGTGCTTGTTGAATCCATCTGAATCTCATTCAATCTCTCAGCATTCTGGTAAATATATCAGAATTTTCAAGCCTCCATGTGAATCCCCTTGACAGTATCAGCATCTCACAGAATCTAACAGAATTCCACAGAATCTATTAGCACCCAACAGAATATATTAGAATCTCTTACAATCTTGCAGAATCTATCTCAATCTATTATAATCTATCAGAATTTATTAGAACCCATTAGAATCCATTAAAATTCCTCTGAATCTCACAGGATCTGACAGAATCTCTTCTAATCTACCAGAATTTAACAGAATCCATTAGAATCCATTAGCATCCTATAGAATCTGTTAGAATCTATCAGAATCTATTGGAATCTACCAGAATCTGTTGGAATCTATCAGAATCTGTTGGAATCCATCAGAATCTATTGGAATCTATCAGAATCTATTAGAATCTCACAGAATCTATTAGAGTCCATTGGAATCAATTAGAATCTCACAGAATCTCTTAGAATCTGTTGGAATCTATTAGAATCTATTAGAATCTCACAGAACCTACAGTAATCTCTGTGAATCTTCACAAATCCATTCTTCTGAGGGTTTTCCACCATTGGAAAACCCTAGGAAAACCTCTTATCATCATACTATCATTTTCCAGATCAGATCATGTTAGTACGACAATAAATTTTTTGCTCAGTTTCTTATTTGGGAAATGCTTCAGCACTTGATATATTTTCCCAGGATTTGTCATCAGGTCTTCCCACCTTGGCGAATGGAAATTTTCCTGAGCTATTTCTAGTTCAAAGTAATCCTTAGAAAATATTGATTATTCCTCTAATTTTCCTGATGGTTATCCTAACAACTTCTCATAGTTATCTTGGTGTCTATGATCATAGGAAAATCATATATTTTCCTTGAATTCAACCAAGTTGAAAATCCTAGCCAAACCAATTGTTTGCATATGTGTAGCCCTAAAATTTTCCAGGTGGATTATCCCAATGGGTTCCAGCATTGGAAAATCTTAAGCAATTATTGTTTTATTGACCTGATTTTCCTAACTGGATTACATCTGGAAAATCCAACCACTTCCATGAATTTTCCGGTGAATTTTCCCATGGGGAAAATTCTGCCATGCCTCCAGTGTGGAGCAGGGCTCCCTGGTTTTGGGAGATGCCGAGCAGAGGGAGAGCCTGGTAGTAGCTTAGTCAACTTGTCTTAGTCATCATCAATCTATCTTGCCTTGTCCCACCACAGGCATCCCGCCGCAAGCCCTCCTGGCTCTTCTCCATCTCAGTTTGCAGTCCCCGAGTGGCTGTTCCAACATGCATGGAGCATTGAATGCACCCGTTCAATGATTGTGCGATTCTCACGTTCACTGAGGCCATTTTGTTTGGGTGTGTCTGGTGTCGTGGTTTCGAGGATAATCCCATGCTTTTTGAGGAATTGAGGGAAGAGGTCATTTATGTATTCTCCACCATTATCCGTTCCCATATGTTTGATTCTTTTTCTGGTTTCAAGTTCGACTACCTGCTTGAACTCTTTGAAGGTGGAGAGGGCATCAGACTTTCTGTGGAGAAAATAGGCAGAAACGTA
Source organism: Ramaria rubella (assembly GCA_015039355.1). NCBI lineage: Eukaryota > Fungi > Basidiomycota > Agaricomycetes > Gomphales > Gomphaceae > Ramaria > Ramaria rubella. Next base: position 170,338 of record MU134475.1, read on the forward strand.
GCGTGAATTATCATCTATGAAAGTTATAAAGTAGCGCTTGCTTCTGATGGATGTAGGGAAGGGTCCTCAGATATCTGAATGTATGAGATCTAGCTTATCCTTTGTGTGTTTTCCTGATGTTGGAAAAGGCAAATGATGCTGCTTGCCCTTGACACATGGCTCACAGAACTCGGGTTCTCCACATGTTGAGTCTACTCCCTCAACTAATCCTTTGTTAACTAACTTCCATATGCTGTCAAAACCTAGGTGTCCAAGTCATCTATGAAGCAGATTAATGTCGACAGTGCAGGAACTGCAAGTAGCCTTGGCATGCTCTTTCGAGACAATAGGTGCTCCCTTCAGTTGATATAAGCCACTGGGAGTCATGACACCCTCTCCAACAATCATCTGTAAGGATTTGTTGATGATGCAGCAGTCAGGGTTGTTGAGTTCAATCAGGTGGTTGCTTTTGGCAATATGGGATGCCGAAAGTAGTGTTGTAGCTAGTTTTGGGACATATAGGCCATCTGGGAACTTTCTGGTGTCGGTTTTTCCCTCAGCTTCGACTAGGAATTGGAGGGTCCCCTTTCCAGTGGCCTGAATGATGGTATCATCTCCCAAATGTACGTCAATAGGTTTCTCAAGTGTCACAAAAGTAGTATCATCAAACTCTTTTTGGGGACAGGTTTACTGACCGATTTTCCTAGCCCTTTTGAGTTTCTTGTATAAAGGACAGCATCAGAGGTGGCAGATGTTGGGCCGTTTACATGTGTAGACTCTTGGAGAAGTTGAGATAAGACATTGAGTGTTGTCAGCCTTTTTGTGTCAGATACAGATTGAAGTAGGGTTATGACAATCGTGTCCCAAAGTGGTGGACTTGGTAGTGACATAAGGAGTAACTGTGCCATAAACTCGTCATCAAATTCTTGTTTGCTGGCAGCAAGCTTGTTGTTTTATTGGAGTAGGAAATCAATATGGGCTTGCATGGATTTGTGTTTTATCATGCCAATGTTCATGTAATAGGCAGCAATTTCAGCATGTGCAGATTAGTGGACAACTTTGAGTTGATCCCAAAAGTCTTTTGCACTTGTGTTCCTGGTCCGGAGGGATGAGTTCAGTGAGAATGCCAGATGCAACATCATCGTTTAGCTCCCACTCACGTAAGTGTTTCTGTGCAATGGAATATTGTCCTTGGATGGTCATTGTTGCGTCTGGAGAAGGTGGCAACACAGCCGCTGGCTTTGGGTCATCACTGGTGACAACTCTCCAAACCTTCGCCCTTTTCTTGCCACTTGCACAAATAACCCATGAGTGGTAATTTCCATGGGTGAGTTTTTCAAAGGTATTTGTTGAGGTGGTGTCATCCAGCATGGGGTTTTAGTGTAGTGGATGGATGACCAGAGACCGAGTGTGCATGCATTAGTGATGGTTTTTCAGAGGCAGTTGCACAGGTTTGGTTTCCGTTTGTGAGTTTGCTGAGTGATGGCGAGGTTGCTGGCTTACTGCATGTGTGGACAGAAGTGTTGGCATTCTGCTCAATTAGTGGGTGGCAGGGCCCATAACCTAATACTTTCTCAGTCTATGAATATCGCGATCAGAGACTATGAATATGTACCTAATACTTTCTATGGTACAATGAGCAATTGGGAAATACTAATGAGCAAAAGCCTTACCTCAGTCTATGAATATTGTGATCAGAGACTGAGGAATCGGGCATTGAAATAAAACGAATGTTAAGTAAGCCTCCCATTGAAACTCTGTTAGGCAATGAGCTGGCAATCTTATTAACATCTGTGTGGTTCAGAGAGTGTTTCAAACTATTTATATCCCTCCATTTTCATTTTCTCAGATATATATATGGTCACCCAACCTGAGAAAGAGCCCTTGAGGAAGTATATTAGTAGACATGACAGGATGTGACCATCACGTGACTCACTGGAAACTTAGTTGCCACGCTCGGAGCTCCTCATGGCAAGACACATCCTGGACCATACAAGTTATTTTACAGGAACCTCTCATGATTTCCATACTTCCATCTAGTTGCTTCATTTCCCCCTATTGTCCTCTTCTCACTCCCATTTATGTTTTGTCTCATTGAAGTGTTAAGGCCATTGAAGTGACACTGTATCATGTGCCTACGACTTAAAACCCAATCAGCACATTTGACAGTGAAGGCCTCTACCACCACAGGCGGCAACGTCGCATGCACACATTGGTAATAGAGGCCTGAGTACCTGGGTGAAATGACATACTCTGGCACACCACCAGTGACGACGTCGTACACACAGTGATGCCCATAGTGAGCTGTTTCATTCCACCTAGGTACTATGGAAACATTAGTCTGCAAGCTGCCTTAGTATACTTTGCCTCTCTTTCACCTGTAACTAGAGATGCAAAGTCAGAGCTCAATCAATGACATGTATGTATGACCCACATAAAAATGATGATAATCTTCCCCATAGATAAGCCCCAGGACATTCCAGACACACACAGTCTGAATAGACCAACCATCTGCAGACCAGTCATGTAACTGCAAAGTATTTGAATGAAAATATCTGGGAGAGTAGTAGAGAACACACTAAAACAAGCCAAGGGGAGAAGGCAAATAGGTGGGGGAGAGGAAGTAAAAACCATACAGGAACTGCAATGGTATTGCTCTGGAGTTGGGGAACAGAACAGGAAGAATATTAAGAACACTCACCACAACTATTTCATTTGTGAGATTGTGTTAGGAATCCAAGCACCAATGGCTATGGAACAGATCCAATACTCAAGAAAGTGTTGGCAAATCCTGAGGCTCACCCTCGATTTAAGGTGAGAAACGGACTGGTTTGGACAATGATGAGACCTAGGTATTCAATATTGGCCTTGTCAAAGTCACACTTGTCAGGACGCAAATAAAGCTTGTGTTCTCTGAGATGCTGTACCACTTTCCATACAACTTTATGGTGACTTTCTAGATCTTCTGAAAAGATCAGAATGTCATCCAGATAAATGCACATGACACCTTCAGCAATGAGGTCATGGAAGATGTCATTCATCATAGTCTGGAAAGTAGCAGGGCTGTTAGTGAGGCCAAAGAACATCACTAGAGGTTCAAACAGTCCCTGATTTGTCCTGAACACCGCTTTCCACTCGTCACCCTCTTTGATTCTGATATTGTTAAAGCCCCAACAAACATCAAGCTTAGTAAAGTAGTGGGCCCCTCATAGGCTGTTGACAAGGTCGGAAATTAAAGGAAGAGGGTAGCGATTCTTGATTGTCATTGCATTCAGCACTCAATAGTCTTGGACAAACCATAGAACACCATCTTCCTTTTTAACAAAGAACACTGGTGAGGCCATTGGTGACTTTGATGGTTGGATGCATCCTGTGCTCAAATTCTCCTCGAGGAATTTGTCCAATTCAGCCTGTTCTCCTGGAGAGAGGGGGTACACCTTGGGTGAGGCTCTGGGGTTGGCTCTGGGTTCTAACTCGATGACATGATCCCATGGTTTGCGTTCTTGAAGCTTGTCAAACGACTCCTTTGCAAAGACATCTTCGTAGTCAGACAGGTAGTCTGGAAGAGTGTCTGAAGGTTGGGAGTTGTGCCAGGCAGCTTCTGCAAGGCGTTGGGATGTTGTTGAAGAAGCACAAATGAACTCAGCTTGGGGAGGGAGCATAGCAACTAGAATGCAGTCGCCCTCTTCTATGGCCTCATCAGATATGTCTTCAGCTGTTTCAGAATCACCCTCATACTGTTGACTCAGGAAGAGTTCTTCTTCGGCTGTTGATCCATCTGAATCATGCATGAGAATAGGGCAAGGATCAATATGGCAGGTGCGCAGTCGTAGGGCCTTCTGATGTTCTTCCTTGATGATGTTGCAACATATATGGCACTGGGCAGGACACCGAGTCATCCGTACTTCTTGAGACTTCCAGTCAACTTCTGGGTTGTGGTCCCAAAGCCAGGTGTAGCCAAGGATCATATGTTGACACCTTAGGTGCGTAACAGCAAACACAGCTCTCTCAGAATGGTCTTTGTACCACAGAATTAGATCAACGACTTCAGTGATAGATCCAGATTCATTGGGTGAGCCATCAACATTGTACACAGGAATAGGATGAGAGAGTGGTCATGCAGTGGGGTGGTTTTCCTTAACAAATCCTGAGTCAATGAACAAGCCAGTGGCACCAGAGTCAAGTAGAGTGCAAACTGACTTGATCTCTGCTGTGTCTGTGGTTTGAACCTCAACTGGGAGAGAGAGGGAGTTTGGGCCTGGGGTGGAAGCAACAACATACTGTGCAGGAAGGTTTCATTCCCATTTTTTACGATGGAAGTGAGTAAGAGGTTGGGAAGGAGTCAAGGGTTGTGTGTCTAGCATTTCAGTCTCTGTAGCTGAGGAATCAGGTTCTGAATCTGTATATTCATCATTTACCTGATTATGCAGCAGTGGAGAGAAACGATTGGAAATTGGCAGCAGGGGCACACTATTCATGTTTTGGAAACTGTGAACTCAGAACTAAACGTTGGTGTAAGGTACACAATCAAGTTTAGTCTAGCCCACTGATAGTGTTCAAGGGGATATGAACCAAAGACTATTTTAACAGAGAACCCAATTAAGAGATTCTACTCCGGTGTTCAAATAACACTATTACTTTGCAGTAACAATGCAATTCAAAGCACTTGTAGCAAGGCTACTAGTCTGGTCAAGATAATACTTGAAACTATGAGGGAGAGCGTACAGGGTTCCAATGCTTTGTTTTTATATGCAATATGGGGAAAGCAGACTTGGACGACTAGGCTCAAGGTCGCAACAATTGAATGGCTGTTCAACTGAAGGACTAAAAGGATAGCCAAGAAACAAGGAGCGAAGGGACAAGACCAACAACAACAAGTTAAAACTAACTTGAGAGTTGATAAAGTCAACACTAACACAAACTAGTTAACCTGGCAAAGGCCCTACAAGCAACAGTGCCCAGATAAGATAGAGCGTGGTAGCTTTGTGCTGACACAGGCTAGTAATCAAGCTCAGACCCTACAAGCAACAGAGCTTGATTAGATAGAAAGTGTACTACACCCCAACACTAGTTATTTGATTAGACTTAGGCCCTACAAGCAACAAAGGCTAATCGAATAATAGTGGTGGTTGTTACCAACACAAGCTATTAATTTAACTTTGGCCCTACAAGCAACAAAGCTTCAATTAAATAGAAGTGATGATAGCCAACACAAGCCAGCAATTGATATTTGGCCCTACAAGCAACAAAGTGTCAATTAGATGGAAAGTGGTGGTTTGCTTACACAAGCTAGTAGTCTTTAACTCTGGTCCTACAAACTACAGAGCTCCAACTAAAGCAGCGAAAAGCTGAAGAGATTGTGCTTCACCCCTGCAAGGTGAGAGGCAGACTGAAAGAGGCTCCTACAGAGTTTTTTCAGCTAGGTCAAGTTCTTCAGGCTTGAACTGATCTGATAGAAGACTCAGGCTTCAGGCAGAAGTGGGGTGTGAAATGTGTGTGTGATTGCTTTTTGCAAGGCTACCTAGAGCTATACTTATAGCTTTACATCTGAGACACCCTAGATGCTTTAGGAAGGTCTAACAATAGAATGGAAGCTGCTGGAAGGTTCTGGCAGCTGCCATATATGGTTAGAATCTTCCAGAAGCTTCTACACTATTAATATGAAGCTAACTATTGGCTAGAGACGACTATGATGTCACTAAATTACTGACTCATGAATAACTATGATGCTGAAATGATATCATAGCATTCAGGCGCAGATTTGGGGTTGTAGTGATGTCATAATGTCTCTAGCTAATTAATATTGGATGATAAATAAGAAGTCACCTGCTGTGGAGCTAATTAATGATCCTGCTGACCAATGAGTTGGCTTACCTCAGCTGCTGAGTTACAATAATGGTAATTATTGGTCAGTAGCTGAGTTGAAGCTGAGTTACTGATTTGGCAAGAATTAGGTCAGCGACCCAAGTTGTGGACTCTTGTGGATCATTAATAGTGAACCCAGCAGCAGTGACAAGAAATATAAAGAGAACCACTGATCAGAAACACTTGGAACCCTATAGGCAGATTCTTGAGACTATAAGTACATTATAGGGATCCATAACAATTCACCTGCTGCATGACACAAAATCCTCTTCTTCTTCCTGAGGCTCTGGACCATCCTCCTTGGTAGGGCTTGCAGCTTTATGATCAGTAGATGACACCAAGTGGGCGATCCATTCCTCCTTCTCTTCTGCAGTCATGGTACGAACATCAAAGGCTTGAGGACATTCTCTAGAGAAGTGGCCTGGTTTTCCACACCTATGGCAGACAAGAGAACTAGATTGACAACGACGAGTGGTATCTACCTCCATCACTACTGGCTGAACAGCTGTGGTGACAGCAGGTGGGGCTAGTTGAAGTTGTGGTCCTGAGTCTGATTGGTGAGGTGGGTGTGGGTTTCTGTGGTTAAGACCAGTAGAGACGATGGTGGGGCAGGCCAAAGTGTTTGGTGTACCACGGGAAGCACTTTGAAACGCTTCATTGGAAGCGTATGCCTGTGAAATTGTCCTAGCCACTGAAAACCATTCAGAAAGGTCATCATCTGAGGGGCGTCCTTCAACCATGTTTGCAATCCGACTCTGGACAGAAGGGTCTAGACCGTGACGAAATTTCATGACCAAGGAGACTTGTTCTGTATACCCAGACTTCTCAACCAGTTCCTCGAATTCATCGATGTAATCATCAACCGTGTGACAATTTTGATAATATTGATGAGACTCAAGCTTGGTCCTGGCAGTAGTCTCTTCATGAGGAAGGAAGAATGTCGATTTGAATGCCTTTTCAAAGGAAGCCCAAGACGGATGAGTAGGCCTGCCAGTTTTGGTTTCCATCTCAAAGATACGTGTGGCAAATGAAAAGGCACAACCAGATTTCATGAATGACAGGGCCCAGAGGACCTTGGCATGATCATTGGCAAATTGGGTCAGGCATAGGGCAAGGTAGAGCTTGCACAAGTTTAGGAAGGCTTGTCCTTTCTCTCTGTCACCACTGAAGTCAGCTGGAGTGGCAGGTGTTGCACGTTTGTGAGTGGTGGGGGTGGGAGGGGAGAGTGACGTGGTCATGAGGTTGGCGACATCATGGTTCAAGGTGTGTACTTTGACATCTGTCTGCCGGAGTTGTTGTGATAACAATTCCTTCTCCTCTCTTTCAACACGTAGGGCAGTCTCTAGGACAGCAACACGTTGGTGAAGCTCATTGTAAGCTGCTTGGAAATCAAAGGAAATAGGGTCTTCAGAGATGGGTGTAGACATAGTGGAGATAGATGGAATATAGGGTGCTATGTAGAGAGTGTACCAGAGGGGTTCTGAACTGCTCTGCACCTGAAGAAGTCGATTCAGAGACAATAGCAACAGCAGCCGGTCCAGTAAGTTGTCAGGCTTTTCTACTATAAGGGCAACCTCCAGGGGAAGTGGAATATCACACTGAACACTGGCAGATGGGAATCCAAAGAGATATAAGCTCACAGAAGACTACATACAAGGATACACACTTGGCAGATGGGAACCCGAAGAGAAAAGCCTGAGGTTCCCACTGCCAAGATAACTACCTAAAGGAGTATGCAAATAAGCGCCGGGACGTACTGTGATTACATAACAGGGTTGGAATCCAATCCCGTTACATCACCGGGCGCTTATGCGAAGGAAAATGAAGAACGAATGCATTGTGTTTACATAATGGGATTGGATTCCAATCCCGTTACGTAGCACAAGCACTTATGTGAGTGAGAATGAAAGCCAAGTTATGTAATGGGATTGGAATCCAATCCCGTTATGTAACTGGGTGCTTAAGTAAGCGAACTTGAACGAAAAGATAGGGGCAAGGGAGATAATGGGGGAAAGGGGGAAGTGGGGAAGAATAGACAGAAAGAAGAGATAATAGAGAAGTGTAGAACCACATGAAATGGGGTTCCCCTTACACTAGCAGATGGGAATCCAAAGATATATAAGCGTACAGGAAGCTACATGTGTGGGCACATACCTAGCAGATGGGAATCCGAAGAGAAAAGTCTAAGGACCCCACTGCCGACTACACTACCACATATAGAACGAAGTCCAAAGGCCCTATGCGGGCGCTTGCAAGATCAACGTTGAGCACTTAAATAGGCGCCGAAGACGTAGCTAGAATAAAGGAAGGGAGAAATGGTGAGGGGAAGAGAATAGGGAGGTCATAGGAAAACAAGGATAACAGGAGTAAGAATAATAGACAGAGAGAAGAATAATAAAGAAGAGAAAAGAGAGAGGGAATAGGGGTTCCCCTTACAAATTCCCTCATCTCTCACGCATGGCACATGACATATTTTCCATTCCTGGTTCAGTAGTTGCAGTAGAACATGTTTTTTTGAGTGGTCATGACACAATTGCCCTATGCCACTCACGACTCAACCTAGAAACCATTCGCACTCTGATGTTTTTAAAGCAGAGATTGCATCTAACTCATGCAGCTATTAATGATGTACTTAAGCCCTGATTCACTGATCCTAATAGCATTCGAAGCAGCTGTATTACTGTATACAGCCATCCCACACTTGTACCGTAACCATCCATCATCTCCAGAGGTACAGTGACAGCTGGTTTATGGTGACAGCCCGTGACCATAAGCCAGCTGTCACTTTACAGGTGCTGGTATGATACGGTATGGTGCTGATCCCTAGAGATTTCATATACAATATTTCACATCTTATTCTGTAACCTACAGCTCAATCTTTCTACAGTACACCTCACAGAAGCAATTTCAGACTCCACCCTATGTACTCAAAAGCACTGTAATTTGTTGGGCCGGAATGGCCTCAGAGGTTGTGTGGTTTGATATGGTCCTCCAACCCTTACATAATCTCAACAACCTTGCTTGTCATGTTCAACAGCAAGCACACGTTGAATATGCAAGCACATACATATTCTCTGACCGTAGTCATATTCCACTCAATAAAATGATGTATATACAAGTTGTTTGGTATTTTTATATGCAGTAATAATGGAGTCGTTGTGCTCTGCAACAACGAGCATGGCGAGTCTGATTCCTGTGGTGCCAGTGTGCATGAGTGACTGCTGGTGGAATGCCGGTATATGTGAAAGGCAGTAAATTCTCACAGTAAAGTACTTGTTTTCAACTGCTAAAAGGCCACTATGCCAGGTTATCTGGCACAGTCTGCGAGCACTATTTAAGCAGCAACATATTACAGAGTCACCAACTGATGAAACGGTCTGTAACAGTATACCAGCAGCAGTCACATTGCCCGGTCACAGCTCATGTAAGTCAGCAGTACTTAGATTAGTTGACTACTTTTCTCTGGAATAACCTGTGGAATAGAGCCATTGCCTCAGCTTAGACTTGGACCACACATGTGGTGTCCCAGTCTAGTGTGATTACATACTGACGCCCTAGTGTGCGCACCAAGGTTAAAATGAAAACCATTGACGGCCAAGTTTGAATTCGACTTGAAAGCTGAAATTGTCAATACAAGGGCTGCTCAATTCTTAGTTCGGTTTGCTTGGTTCATTTGCTCCAAAAAAAAATAAGGACTGCGAATGACTGAACGAACATGAAGAATTGAGCAACCACAGTTCACTCAGTTCATTCAAGATAGCGGAGCACAATAGTAAGTAAGCAGCCAACAACAGCTGGTTGCACATGTAGACATGAGTTATGTTGCGGAATCACCAATCTACCAGCATAGGGATACCTTATGACCTCTGAATTTTATCATAAACCCTAACCTCTCCCTCTAATCTATCCCTGGTCAGTGAATAAGTGAAAATGAAAAACCAGCTAGCTCCCAGAGCTAGAAGTTATGGTTTTGTCACCTCTTCATCTCCTTTCCCTGTTGCCAGATTCTCCTTATTTCAGAATCACTTTTCACTAGAATCTTGAAGCATCCTGTTCAACATGTAACCTCCAGTGCAACAGTTGTATGTAGCATCCAGAGATTACTTAATGTGCTGAATAAACAGCTTGCCGCTACGCCGGGCATAGCTATTTTGCTTCCGCAACGAACCGAACTGGACGAACCACCCCAGAGCAGTTGAACCGTCCAGTTCGGTTCGTTGTGGCCTTCGGCTACGTCGCTAAACGTCGGAATCGAAAATTTCGACGCGCAACTTGCAAAACCAAACGAACCGAACTGACAATTGAGCAGCCCTACAGACCGTAGTTGTCTTGCCATTACAAAACTGCTCTGCAGATAATTTTATATATATTAACTCCAATATTCTGCATATATTCAGGAACCCCACTGGACATTTCTTGTACAAAGTCCCAAATGAACCAATATTAACACTGCTCACACCACTTATTTTAAAAGCCTTAAAATGCTATTCTAAAACAATGGAAATGTAGATATATGTCTATTAATAAATTTTACAACAGGCTTCGAAGACCAACTCGTGCTGCTTAAAGAGTTATAGCCTGAGCAACGAACAGGCCTGTTCGGCGGCAAAATATGTCGATTTCAGGCTCCGCCAAGGATTATGCAAACAGCAATAGCATCAACACTGCTGGATCATTGATGCGTTGCCGTCGATATGAAGCCACTCGTGCTCCTCGTCTTCAACATTGAGCACAATAAATCCTCTTCAGGTGCAACTTAAAATATCAACTAAAATAGTGTAGATATCCCTTTTTCGACCAAATCTGACATTTGATTTATGGTACATAGCTCATTGTAAAGGCAATGAGCTTCCAATATGTGTAATCATTCTTCTGACCGTTATACCTGTGATATCCAAAGAAGAAAATAAAGAGCAGGCAATCAATGCAAAAGTCAAGAATTTGGAAAACACATTCAAGCTGCCAGGTTCGCTGATGCAGCAGTGTTTGAAGACGAAAGCTTAAGCTCAGGCCTGGTGAGATGAGAAGCACTTGGCATCGCAAGCGAATAAGTAAGTTAGTAAAGATCTGCCATTTGCTGTTATGTCATTTAGTTTAAAGTTGAAGTCTGATAATTCCTTCTCCTAGGCTCTCGCAAACGCAATCTCAAAGTCACCTTAGACCAGTGCTGCCGCGGTAACCCATTTGGACTACATGCCCTCAACGCCATATAGGCGTAGCCAAGTCTAGCGTTGACGAATTCCGTGAAGCCGTGATGAATACTTGAGCACGCATAGCCGTATATTTTAAACCTATTTTTAATGTTCGTAGTGTTCCACAATTGGCTTACAAGTCCTTTAATTAGCTTAGATTTGCGTAACTCCATGTAGGAAATTATGGTCCATGTTCCAAAGACAAATTGTAAGGATACATTCTATTGTTGCATTGTCTATCCAGTGATATAGCTACAGCGGGTCATATTAAGGTGCAGGATCTAAGTGCACCATCTTTCGAAGAAAATAAAAAGAGACAAGGTCGCTCTAAGGTGTAAATGCACTTTTGTGTTTTACAGTCACCCTGAGCCAGTCGCTAGGACTGTTGGGTTTCTTGACCGGGTACAGATTTGCACGCTATTTACGTTAGTAGTAGCGGAGACACCCTAATGAGAGCACTCGAACAAAGAAATCGAAAAAGGTAAACAACTCTTTATAGCGTGTCAAGAAAACGGAGTAGGTAAGAACAGGGGCGGCAGGGGCTACAGTACTCCGTCAAACCTCAACGATTGGGGGAGGACCCCTGTGAATGCTGAAGTCAAATGCAGCATACATGAGACAAAGGTCGGATGATCTAAACACTTGAATAAACTCCGGAGTATCGAGCCAGACCCCAAACCAGGAAAGGAAAATCGAGGTGAAAGACTTGACATGCCCGCTACCTAACATATACGCTGGTGGAACCGGCAGAAATGTAAAAATGTCTACCCAACGCGTAATAGTTGTAGCAGTCACAAGAACGAGAAATGTAAGTGAACCTAAGATTAGCTGAGAAAAGCATATCCTACTGCCCTGAGTAACAAGAAGCCAAGAAACGTCCCGAGTGCCCACCGTACCGTGGATCAAACCCTGTCCATATATATACCACAAGTACAGTTATACTATGTGAGGATTTTAAAACTTTCCGAAGTTACAGGCTGGAAACCCTGCAGGTATTAGCACCAGCTACCCGGCGTCACGAGTGTAATCCCGGATACGACCCGGGGGGACAAACCTTTAGAATAACCACACACCCCAAAATAGAGGTCAGCCTTATAATAGAATAGATACGACGAAGTCGGCGAGAATAAGAAGTTTCCTACGTAACCACACTCACTGATATTTTTTACCAAATCATTACCAAAACTACGATTGCGCTAAATAATATCGTACCTATAAAACCTATGAGTACTATAACATGCTTAGTAGAACGAAGATACAGTGACTAAAGAGTGATAACCGATCTAGACCTCGCGATGAGTACAACTGCGATAAGCAGGACGTTCTTTGAATGCTCGGACAATAGGAAGCGTTCGCGGTTGTATTCGCTCCTGAACGGGACCTTTGTCTACAGCTCTTTTTTATTCCTCACAAAACGCCTTCAAGGTTATTCACTCTTTCTTCGACTTCGCGAAGGCCTAGGATGCTCCCACAAACCTGCACGACAATGAGCTGGTTACGCCAAGAATCGCTGCTCGGGTTAAGAACCGTAGAAACCGAAAAAGGAGCGGCACTCAAGAGGGGGGGTCCGAAACTGCTTTTTATAAAGAGTACTGAATTGTCATATGTATACCTTACGATATGGAAGAAGAATGTAGAAACGGAGAGAACAAACCTCTCCGTGTTTCAGTGGGCCTCGAAAAGTTGATACCCAAACTGTTGTAGCCCTGCCCGAATAGTATAAATCCAGAATAGTAGCCGAAAAAAGACCCAACGTAGCGGGTCCATATAAGTGTCTGTGTGTAGACCTTGAAGAACTGCTTCGCTTTGCCTCTTAGCGCGGGTCTCATGGCAAACAATGGATACTGACACTCAAGACGAGAGTAAGCTTTGACTCATTTTGACTCATTACACTTCCGCCCCTACGATAAAAAGGGATAAAGTGATAAAACCATGCCAACCAGGCGTAGTTCTGCACTACGGACCTAGCAAGGTCTCTAACGATGGCCCTAAAAACCCAAGCCCTACAAGTAATGTAAACATGCAGGGTGTATTTGCTGAAGGAAGAGCACGAAATGATTAGAGACAACGAACAAGATTGTCGTTAGATAAGTTCCACTATATCAGGAGTATACTTTTTATTATTGTTGCAAGAGTGTTTATAACAGTAAGGTCAAATGAACTACCTCCGTAAATAAGGCATAAGCCGCAGACGGGAACGTCGTCGGTGGAACTACGCCCGATAGTGTCCCCGACAAAAGGGCAACAAGCCTCTTGTTAATAAACACGCGGACCCCACTCCTGAAACAGAACAAACGGCCAATGGATAAAGAGTATACGTGAAGTCTATACCATTTCCCCCCTGAGATGAACGACAGGAACGTGAGGGCCGCTAGGGCGAGGGTACCGAGGATATATTTTTTCCTTCTATAAACGCTGTTGCTACC
>MU134476.1:10250-25139 GCA_015039355.1 Ramaria rubella
ATTACGTCATCATCATCATCACTGCTACGTCATCATCTTCGTCCTTGTTCTACTTTTGTTGCTGCTGATAGCAAAGCGCACTGAGCCGAACACCAGTGTAAGTAGCCGTGCAACGACGACACCGCTACCCACTGTCTTTTGGATTCATTTCCGAAAGTAAACCGACACCGCACTCATCCCTCAGCCACAACAGCCTAGTTTCCAGCCACCTCATCAATCATCTACCCAGGCGCAGCCTCCAGCTATGGCACATGGCTTCATGCCCCCACTTGGTAACACTGGTGCTGGTGTGTCCTCCCTCCAATCTTTCTTTCCCGACATCAAAGAGGTTGTATTGCTGGCAATTGGGCGACACGCTCTTCATCCAGGACACATTTTCAAGTTGGACATGCGGATCAGGGAAAAGCCATCTATGACGGCACTTGAATTTGAGAATGGGTCCCTGGTCCAGCGTGACAAGGATCCATCTCCCAAAGACTATCCAAACTGGGGATCGCTCTACTACCCATTACTCTGTTACTTCAGCATCCTCCAGATGCAAGGACTATCCACTGCAAACCCTAGCGCAAGCAAGGGCTTCATTTTCAGCTGCAATGAGTATCTCCATTTATTGTATACCATGTATACAGAGTATGAATGGATGGCCGTCCTCAATTACCACTTTGCTATACATGCAAAGCACCTTTCAGAGATGTCATATGGCGACTATTCCCATTGGGGAGAAATTGACGGTACACTCCTCAATCGGTACCTGATTGGTCACCCTCGCGCGCACACATTCAAAGAGAAGCCAAGCACAACCAAAGCCGCACCTGACATATCCAAGCAAACCTGCAATGATTTTAATTATCATCAATGCATGCGCTTGAAATGTGCCAGAGTCCACAAATGTAGAACATGTGATAGCACCGAGCATGGTCAAGCAGCATGCCCCTCAAAAAAGTCTTCATAGGACCTAGGCAAGGCGAGGGATCCACACCCAATCCCCTCCCCTCGCCCCAGCCTGCAGGGCGAGCATTCGGTTTATCCACATAGCTCTGACATCTTCTCATTTGCTCCACATCCTTCCTCCACCCCACTTGAGCCTTTACCTTTTGCTCATTTATTTCCTTCCGGACCACCCCCAGCTTGTCATCCCAATTCTGACCCGCGCTGCAATACGCCTCCCCTTAACTCTGACTTGCTCCCTACAATTCAATCTGCTCTGATCAAAAATGCTTGGGAATTTCATCTTTGTGACTACCCTGACTGCCTGTTTGTAAACTCTTTACTACACATAATAGAACATGGCGCATTACTCGGATTCACAGGCAATCACCACCCTCAATCATGCACCAATCTCAAATCAGCACTCCAAGCCCCAGACGCAGTCTCCTCAGCAATACACAAGCTCCTAGTCAATGGTCATGCTCACGGACCTTTCAAGTCCCCTCCACTCTCAAACTTTTGCTCTTCTCCTCTTGGCACAGCCACTCAGAAATGCAACCCCAAACGACGTCTCATCAATCATCTCTCTTGGCCAAATAATGACTCAGTAAATGATGGTATCCCTGACTCTGAAGGACACATAAAATACGAAGCATTTGACAGTGCAGTGCAATTGGTACGCTCTTTCGGTCACGGTACTCTACTAGCAAAACTCGACCTGAAAGAAGCTTTCCATCACATCCCAGTAGCTCCCTCAGAGTGGCACCTGCTCGGGTTCCACTGGAATTCACTGTTTTATTATGTTGTTGTTCTTACCTTTGGCCTCAAATCCGCCCTCTATATATTCAACTTATTTGCTGAAGCCCTTCACTGGATAATAGACCGGCATTTACCAGGTGGACTTCGGCACTACCTTGGTGACTTCTTGCCTGTGTTTCATCCCAAAACACCTCTCACAGTTGCCAATGCCACCATTGACTGGTGTAAGGGACTGGGTACTCAGCTTGGACTGCTCTTCCAAGAAGAGAAAACTGTCTGGCCTTGCACAACTCTAGAGTACCTGAGCTTAGAGCTTGATTCATTAGCAATGGAGGCCCGGCTGCCAGCAGACAAGCTCACATACCTACAAGAAGTTTTGGAAACGTCACTTGACTCTACCTTTATTACTCTGCATGGCCTGCAAGAACTGATTGGCTACTTGCAATTCGCATCTCACAACTCTAGAGTACCTGAGCTTAGAGCTTGATTCATTAGCAATAGAGGCCCGGCTGCCAGCAGACAAGCTCACATACCTACGAGAAGTTTTGGAAACGTCACTTGACTCTACCTTTATTACTCTGCGTGGCCTGCAAGAACTGATTGGCTACTTGCAATTCGCATCTCAGGTGATCCCTCACTCCCGAGCTTTTTTGCGTCATTTAATCAACTTCTCCACTACTTTTTCTTCATCTTTTGCTCGTTGCCGCATTCCTGCATATGCTCATGCCAATATCAAATGGTGGCATACCTATGCCCTAGCCTGGAATGGCATACGTCTCATTTCACCTTCCTATCCAACAGCTCATGTTTACACTGATGCTAGTGGCCGTAAAGGGTTAGGAGGTGTATTTGAGAACCGATGGTTTTCTTCACGCACTCCACGCCGCTTTCGTGACTGTGACATCCAGTTCAAAGAAATTTATGCAGTTTTACAAGCCATCCTGCATTGGGGTCATCTCTGGAAACATCATCACGTGGTTTTCCACGTTGACAACTCTGCCATCGTCAACGCACTGTCGAAAGAAACAAACAGGTCCCGCTTTACCATGTCTGTTGTATGCTCAATTGCCATGCTTGCAGCCTTTCTCGAATTTTCCTTTTCTTCTTCTTGGCTTCCTTCTACATTGAATGCACTTGCTGACACCGCTTCTCGCTTTCAATACGCTCAATTATTTACAATTGCACCCTATTTTCCACGACAGAGTTGCTCGACCAACCCCCAAATCGTTGGTATCAAGTCAACGCTCACCTCTCCCCGCCTGTCACCTTTTTCCTCTGGCACGGCCTTGCATCCAGCACCCAAAAGACCTACAGTATGGGACAACGATCATTTATCGACGTTGTGTGTCACTCCACCCGCACCTACTCAACTCAGATGGTTCATACTTGCCAGCTAACAAAACGGCCATCCTCGAATGGGTTGCTCACCTCGGATACACACGCAGGCTCCTTGCGTCGACAATCAAATCCTACCTCGGCCATGTCAAGTCACTCCATATTGACACAGACCTCCCCTTCGATGCCATCAAATCCCCTCTCACTCAACGCATCATCCGTGGCATCAAGCGTTACTTTGGGGACAGAGCAAGGAAGCCTACTGCCCCCATCACCCTCAACATTCTCCGCCGCCTCATCGAATTTTCAAACCGAAACACATCCCTCCATGATGCCAACTTTGACACAGCTATCAAAATTGCCTTTGTGGGTTTCATGCGGTCAGGAGAATTTACGGTCAAAGGTGAAAAGTAAAAAGCTTTTGACCCCTCCGCGCACCTCACTTGTGACTCCATCACCTTCTTCCCATCCATCAAAGCCCCAACTCACCTCAGTGTTACCTTCCCTGCTTCAAAAACAGACCCCTTCCAGAAAGGTGTCACAATCTGGATCACCGCTGTCGATGCTCCTACCTGTGCCGTTAAAGCACTCCAGTCCCTCTTCAAAGCTGACCCCAGAGAACCAAGCAGCCCTCTTTTCTGTAACACCGATGGTTCCCCCCTCCAATATGCATTCTTCGTATCAAAACTTTGTTCGCTGCTGAACAAGGCTGGCTACGACTCTTCTAAATTCTCTGGCCACTCTTTCCGCAGGGGCGCCGCCTCCTCCGCAGGGCAGGCTGGCTTCACTGAATATGAAATTCAGCAGTTGGGTCGTTGGCGCAGTGATGCTTACAAACTCTACATTGACGCAGCACGCTCTCGTCTGCTTAATCTCTCTGCACGCCTTCACTGGGCCATCCCCGATGCTCCACATTTCGAACCTCTGGTCCTTCTTGTCGCTCCTCCTTTGGCTTGAGCACAGCCCGTTTCCCTCCGGGTCGCGCAAGAGAGCAGTGGCGACACAATAGATTCCTTCTTGCTAGCCATCCACACATGAAAGACAGAGATCGTTCGGACAAACACGGTTGTACGGGCTCTCTGGATGAGGCACGTGACCAGAACACATGGCCTACGCGTTGCCTTGCGCCTCGCAAGCTTTGTTCACCATGGCCACAAAGCCCATCCCATCTCCTTTGTCTAGCATCAGTATATAGTCTTCGCTATGTCTATTTCCCTTCCTCACATCTCAGTATCTCACTTTGCACACTCAATAGTCTTGAAAGACTTTGAGTTGCTTTATTCCTTTTTTGCACCCACCCATACCTCTTCCCTTCTCTCTTCTGTTCTGCCCCCACTCATGTATTTTCGCTTCCGCCGGCTTGAGCACGGCCCATTTCCCTCCAGGTCGCGCAAGAGAGCGGTGGTGACGCAATAGATTCCTTCTTGCTAGCCATCCACGCACGAAAAACAGAGACAGCTTTTGAATGGACTGAATGTGGTCATGAAGACCGTCTTGTCGACGTCCTCCTCAACTACGCATATTTGTTCGTACACGTCGGACATGTCAAGCTTAGATTGATGCATAGCACGAGCTACGTCATGCCAAATTGTATCCTGGTCTGGGAAGGGTGTAATGTCCTTCACCATGTTGTCATTGCATAGACGTAAGTCTATCGCTGTTCTGAGGTTTCCGTTTTTCCTCGGAATGCATAGCGCTGGTGCTGCAGAACATACTGACACTGCTACCCACCAACCAGCAGTGGTATACCGGTCGACTTTGTCGATCAGTTCATTTCAAAGTGCTTCCAGGCACTTCGGTAGTTGATAATGAAACTGTTTGGTTTCATCCATGAACTTAATTTCATGGTTAATCTCCCTCCACGGAGGAAGTTCTAACGGCACACCTCCAAAGAGGTCTGCATACTCTAGCTCCCATCTTTCCCTGAGTTTGGGAAAGTCCTCAGCCGTCAATAACGGTTGCTTGGAGCCAGTACCTCCTTTGGAAATCTTGTCCGTACATTGGTCGATTGGACCAACATCAATGTTTTTCTGGTTTTCCTTCCATTTTCCTTTGTCTTGCCTCCCATCTGGCGAGCTCGTTGGTGGCTCCACATATAATGAAGAGTCACTTGCAAGTCACGGTTTGTGGCTTGCTAGGTTGGGCTTAAGACTCGCGATTCGAGTCTTATGTTCAGCTGGGTTTTTAATGTCCAGCTGTTCTTCCCAGGCATTCGCATGGTTTGGAATTACTTCCTTTCCCATGCAGATGCATCCCTCGCCTCTAAAGTCAAGGGATATCCCTAATTTACGTAGGAATGGTGTTCCTAGTATTGCGTCGTAATAATCTACGTTCACTATATCGAAGTATTCCTCGATATTATGCTCACCAAAAGGAATGTTGGTGTGCGTTCCATAGTTGATGGTCGACTTACTGCCGACACACGCTAACTGTAGACCAATTGGACATTCAAGTTCAAATGTCTTAATGCCTACTGCTCGTATAAAATCTGGAGAGAGCATAACTCCCTCGCACCTGCTGTCTAATAGACAGTGGGCTCTGACTCCACCAATCTCCCAATACCCGGAGATTGTTTGGTTGTCTATACGTGCCTGTTTGGGGCACGTCTTATCACATGGTCTGAACCAGTGATCATAGATGGGTTCAATGGTCTTGTCTATGACTCCCGCGTGTGTACGGAAGTCATTGTTTTGGCTTAAACCATCACTGATTGTGATAGTTGGTGTCTGCGCCACATATATGCACTGCCTTTCTTCATATGATCCTTCTAGCAGACATACTCTGTCCACTCAATACAAGCTTTGCATTCTTGTATTGTCATCATTATCCCATTGATAGGGCATAATTTCCGACTGGTAATCAGTGACTAGTTCGCCAATTTCGCTCTCATGGTCGTCTTGAACGTCCATTCGCTCGTCCAGTTTGCCACTTGGTGGCTCCTCCTCCCTTTCTTGAGCACTCCCTGAGTATTCAACCACTTCTTCCAACCGTGCACCTGCTATGTGCGGTTTGTTCTTCCATTGCCGGCAATTCGGCTTGATATGCCCAACCTGTCCACACTCATAGCATGTTATCTCTGTGCTACGTCCCTGACCCCCTGAACCTCCAGAAGGTTTTTGCGAAGGACGTGAAGCGACGATAGCTCCAGCTCCAGCTCTTTGCATAGCCTGTACCCCTGCTTGGGGTATACTCGACCTCATTTCAGCTTGAGGTCAAGTGTTAGGCAGACGATATATCGTCTGCTTCACAGGAGGACAGCTTCCTGTGTTGGGAGCTTGGGACAAGCTCGGCCCAGCCTGATTTTGACTAATTGTTGACGTTGGCTTTGCCTGCAGCGCATGCACGCTCCTAGGTTCCATTCTTCGCGACCCGATGTCATATCGAGACGCATCCTCTACCGCTTTTGCGGCTTCATATAATTCAGTTATTGCACTGAATTCTGTCATATAGCCTAATTTCAAGACTTCATGAGGCAGTGCTTCTCTAAGCGCTGCTACGAACCGTTTGCGGATCGTATACTCATCCGGCGGATGTATCATCTGCGCAGCGTACTTCGTAATATCGTTCAGTAATTCCTGAATGGTTCTGGTCCCTTGCACAATTGTATCAAACTTATTTGATGCATGCCTGTGCGTGAGTGCGTGAAGGAATCGCTGTTGTAACCCAGCGATTGCACTTTCCAGGGTCCAGTCGATTACGACTCCATCATGACACTCGATATTTCGAGTGTACCACTCCAATGCTTTGCCCTTGAGGCGCGTGCCTAAATAGTTTCATTGGAGTTCTGTGCTGGATGGTCCCAATAGACTATTCATGCCTAGCCATCTCAGGATCCCTGAGACGAAGTTCTCGAATTCTTCGAGATCCACTTTCCCATCATATTCTGCTGGGTGAGGGAGTTTTACTCCGGCTTTGGCAAGCACGGATTTGTCTGGCTCACTCTTCTTGTGTTTCTCAAGGGCAGCTCGCACCATCTTTGCAACTCCATCTACATATGTAGACGGATTTCCTCCTGCCTCCTGAATCCTTCGTTCAGGATCCGTGACTGCCAGTGATACTGCATGTGGTATCACTTGTATCTGCCTGTGCAGCCGGGGGATGTGAGTATTCACGTCCTGCTGCACTGGTGGATCGACGATGTCTTCGTCGATCTGATACAATGGTCAATGTTTGTCAGCTGTTAGAAACACATCCCTCAGTCTATAGCTGCTACTGAGGACGGATCGAGCTACTCTCGTGGACTCAATCAGTTTATCGAAGGCCTCGCCTTCGATCCCCACAGTATATGCTTCTTCGACTAGTTTATCTGCGTGTTTAGCACGGACCTCTAGCGGACAGTGCTTCCGTCACACTGCTTTTTGTTCGATCCTATCCCAATGATCAAACTCACGTTCAAGACTAACATGAATGCTAGTCGTGGTACTGACACTATCAGCATCAGACTTCATCATCTACAACAGTGACTGTTGGGTCACTGCTTTGAGCACTTCTTGCTCATTATAAGTTTTTTTTGATCTGCGAATTCCTTCGCGGATATTTTCTCTATCACGAGCCTCTAGCTCACAATCTGTCTCTTCCTCAGTACGCCAGCGCATACTGACACTGCCTTGCTCTATCATGACACTAGGTTCTCGAGGACCACTTCTAGTGCTCGGCCCAGATGGAGGTGGCATCCTCTGTCTGTCTCGCTTCCTGCGAGCCTTTTCTGCCTCACGGTCTACTTCACAATCCCTATTGGGATTGTTGCCACGCTCGGGGGCCTTTCCTCGCAAAGGTCCCTGTACTTCCTCCTCCAAGGACTGTATTAACAGTTCCATGCCATCTCCTAATGCTTGGAGTTGGTTCACGGCTTCATCCACTGCACGAGCTGCCTCAGCCACTTGTTGGCTCACTTCCTGCATAGTGCCTACGTTTTTACGGCTCTCTTTGAGGGCTGTAATCATCTGGGCAATATGTCTGGTTGTACATTCGTATCACAGGGTTTCTTCATCCCAGCGTGCCAACCCCTGCTCTATTGTCCCTGTTTAAGACAGTGAACTTCGCAATTTGCGATGTTCTTGGACATGCGGGAGCTGTGACATTCGCAACCCTGGCGAATTGTCCGTGTTGCTCGTCAGTGGCTCTCTCGACTCATCAAGAGACGATCGTAACTTCGACCTAGTTGAAGTTTTCTTCTTTCTCTTAATGGGCGATCTCTCATCTGTTTCTGATTCCTCTGGTGCGGATCTTCTTGGATCCGCCGATAGTCGCATTCAACTCCTAGAGTCGGAAACTACAGGCATCATAGCTTTACAAGGACTAGTTTCCCTCGTCGGCGTTCCCGTTCACCTGTCCACATCGTGGGCAGACTCAGTTCTCCTGTCTGGGCCCTTGGTTGCGGCTCCAGACGTATCTGGATCCTCTCCGGATCTAGACGTTTGGCTTCAACTCCTTATCAACACCATAGATCTACGATCTATCAGCCAAACTATGGCGTTCTTCTATTGAATTTAGAAGAATAAACAGCAAACGTCTGTTTACTGTTTCCAAAGATTCCGGCAAGTGTTAAACTCGTCGGTTTCTGGGTAACCAAAGATCGGTTGATCTTTTCTTTATCGCAGTGCTGCCAATAGGATTGGCAGTCAAAAAAGTGTAAGAGCCTTACTGTTTCACACTAACAGACTGAGCCAATAATTGTATTGGTGTCTGCGACGGTGTGGTTTACAAGTAAAAAAAGGTATCTTATGTAATCTACTTGTGGACAACTGTATAGTTGTCCACTATCTACAGGCGCCCCTTGTGGGCGGCTTATATAATACAAACCCCATAAGTCACTCTGGTGACTTATATGTCCTAAATAGTAGCATATATGCTACTGTAAGAATCTACATTCTTACAAGTACCTTCAAGACTGGAGGCTCCTGTTTGCCAATGGCTGGAAATGGTATGATCGGGTTGAGGAGCCGCAAGTGCTTGCAGACATTGGTATAATAGAGGTGCATCTCGAGGAGGTACTCAGGGATTATTTGGATGGCAGTGATCTGCCAGGCAGTGACCTTGTATTAGATGTCTTATAATGTACTCACACCCCCAAACTTTCAATGAGTGAGATTGCTGCCTGGAGCATGGTCTCAGACCACTCCAGAGACTCCTCGCTGTCCATTGCCAAATCTGCCCTTGTGGATTCATACTGCTCTAGAGGCTCATCCTCTCCCTCCTCGGATGAGCCTGAACTGCCCACTCCCACACTCCCCGAGTGGTCATACCGAGCCTGCCGACGGTCAATGAGGAAATTTTTAAATGCGCAGGGGGTGTGCGGGTAGCTGGAACCACTGCTCAGAAGGTCAGTCACCTCTGCTATATCCTCATTTCCCTCTCTATTTAAAACCCATGTATGCAGCCTCTCAGCCACCAGGTACTCTGTGATGGACTTTACCTCAGCTTCCATTTTGGGATCTGTGTGGCAAGTGCCTCCCTGGGCCGTCCCGAATGAAGTGTGGATTGTGCGCATGGCATCACAGAGGACGAAAATGCACACTGTGATCATGGAGAGCCATTCCCAGCATCTGAGGGTGCCCACCTTCACCCAGAAGTTCTGGTGTTCCTGCAGCAAATCCACCTCTTTCCACCCCCAGGGCTTCCCAGACAGATTGACCAACCAATTGAGCAGAAACACCTCTCTGTACCAGCCACATGTGAGTGAACAAACGTCACCCCACCCCACGCACCCACCTCAAGTCATCTGGGAAAGTTTCCAGATTCCCCAATGTCTCAAACATCACATCCACATACTTGGGCATGCGATTTTCCCCACGCATCATGACCATCCAAACCCAGAACACATTCACCACACGACCAATGTCCCCAGTCTTGATTGCATCACAGAGTTCTAGGTATGGCAAGATGTCCCGATTGTAGAGCAGAGTGTTCTCAAATGCATGATCCCATTGTGTCGCAGGCCTTCCCCGAGCTGCCATCACTGCCGGTGATGAAAAAAAAATGTTCAAACACACGAATGGCCATAGCATTGAACTCCTCCATGGTTGCACCATCAGCCCATTCATTAAAATTTGACACCCCTGCTTCCACGCACAACTTATCACATATATGAGCGGCCGCCGATATATGCAACAACTCATGGGACGTTTTCCACAGTGGAAATTTCTTTGCCTTCCATCCTGCTGTGACAGCCTTCCTCCCTGCAATCAAATTCTCCATCCAGAGACAACCCGCCCATTTGGTGTTCAGAGTCCCCCAGTGTTGGTTGATAATCATCTGACATCCAGCCATTTTTGCATAAAAAATGCCAAAACAGCAAACCATCCCTTGGAATGCCTCCATGAAATCAGTGTCATCCTGCTGACCCGACTCCACCTGGGAAAAATTGTGAGGTCCTTCACCCCTTTGCCTGGTACCAACACACCCACCTTGTCTGTTAGCAAGATTGTCAACAAATCTCCATCCACAAACAACAGACCATGTTCACGGAGGTCATCCACACTCATCTTGAGCACCTTTGTGAGAATTGTGTTGAGTACTTCTATTGTCCCCTCGATACTTGACTCATCAATTTTCATTGCTGGCAAAGGGTACTGCTCTGTCTTGTGCAATGGGATCTGCAACACCACTGGCGCTGAACCCATCTCCTCTTGGAATCAGGTAAACCCTTGGATGTTCTCAACTGCCAACCTTTTGAGTTGCCAAAGGCAACAATCATGGAGTTCCTGCTCCTGTGTGCCCATGGGCAGAAGGACTTGAACAGGCACCTTCGTCATAGTGTGCACTCCAACCCTTGGTTCCTTCAGGGAGTGTGGCAGCATTCCGTGAGGCACTGGACCCCCAGTACATGGTTTGAACAATGAAATGAGTGTCCCTGTGGTTCCTTGTCAAAGTGATCCATAGACTCCACCCTTTGCTGGGCCACCTGAAAAGCAATGTTGATATTATCCCACACCACCATGCACATTTGCTCATGTGAAACACGAACCAATTGTTTGAGTCCTTCGGCTGACAGTATCCTCACCTTGTTCACGATGCTGTTGTATGACAATGAGAGTCCAGCATGCGCAAGCGTCTTGATCAACCCTTTCTTGGCACCTGAACCCAGCAAAAACAAGCTGAGCACCAGCTGAAAATCACTGGCTTTCTCATTCATTGTCACTGCGAGCATGCAACATACTGTTGCCAGCACCTGTACCCATGATCAGCAGACATCCACTCATACAACTCATCGTCAACACCATTTCATGGTCTCGCCGAGGATCAACTCCCCCCATCATTCTGTCTCTCTTTGTTTGTGTGAGTACCACATTGCAGAGCAAACCCAATAACACAGGGGCATGCTCCTGTAGCTGTGTCTTCAGGTCATCCATGGAGAACATTTCCAGCACCCTCATTACCGACCCCAGTTCATGCCGGGCCAAGAGGGTGGTCAATGTGTTGCCCTCGCGAGCCAACACACCGTTGACAACATCCACAGAAACCTCAGCCACCCCCCCTGGATTCCATGCTTGCAAATGATCCACAAGTCCAGCTGTATGGCTTTTCACAAACCAAGATGCCTGGGCTGAAACCTGCTGATCAGACGAACCAACAAACGCATCCACAAACCCCCAAAGCAAACTGTACCCATGGTCTTGCCTGAGACTTATCAATGCACTCTGCATCTTTCGTGTTTCTGCCACCAAATGCCGTGGTTTTTCCTGGTCTCCTGCCTCCTGGTTCACCACCACTTGTGCATCTGCCTCTGTCCTTAGAGCCTCTTCAATGTCTTTGTGCTGTTTACTCAACTCCGCCCCCCACACTGCACTTCGCCTTCGCTCTCGAATGTCCTTCTGAGACCGGCGGAACTTGCTCACCTCCTCCAAACTCATAGTCTTTTCCATACGGCGCTGGATTTTTCTCACCCCAGGTCAGCCATGTTGGGTTTCATAGGCAAACCAAGGATGCTCAGAGGTGAGGATTGTGCATGCAGAGGAGCTGAGCCACCATGGACAGGAGTGGCAGGGAGAGTACCTACTGCCTCTTCTTTGAAGTCCATTGGTTCGGGCTCAGATGAAAAACCATCATGAAGGGTGTCAGCCATGGTGTATCATGGTGAAACCGTCCAAACCTGTGATATTCAAACCAAGTGAGACACACCCAGAGGCAATGTCTCACTATAATTTCACACCTCTGAGACACGGTGGCACTGAGAGCTGGAGGAAGTGCATGGATATACATTTGTTATTAATTGAAGGCGACAATAAAAGCCTTCCGGTAGAGAGTAGCACCTAGCATTCAGGTGTGCAAGTGCGTGAGTGTGAAATTTTGCCAAGTCCCCTAAATGATTTCAAGCAGAGATTTGCTCTCTGCGACGCGCCTCATAAGTTCCACCAGTCTCCATAGGACACATTACGAACGACTGTCTTTGGAATCATGTCCTATTTGAGACTGGTTCAAGTCTATGCACTGTCCAGCTTTGCTCCTTTTGGAGCATAGCGAAGTGCTCAGAGGCACTAGGTAGTGCGTCTGTGGGGTGGTGTGGATGGGACACATTATCATCCATCAGGAATTGTTGGTACACTCGCACTGGTGCAGGTGTGGTAGTGGGTGGCAAAGAGCCTTGAAGCGGTGATAAAATCATCACTTAAATTTAAGGCAAGCACACCCATCACGTCATGTGATCAATTCATGTGATGGTGTCACGTCGCGTGAATCACTGGCACAACCTATGTTCGTGTCAAGTCCTTTTATTAAAGGACTCACTCCTTGTCATTATTGTGCCTATAAGGCATGATTAGGAAGCTCATGTGGCTTCCTAACTCCTCTCAGCTCTAGATAAGCATCTAGCACTTCTAACTCTCTGCAGGCAGAGAGTGGCTCCCAGGTGACATCTCATGTCCACCGTACTTGTAACTCCAACTTGGAGTCACTAGTCCAGCAATGAGTGATGATCTCATCCATGAACCATTCTGGTTCATTTTCCTTCCCAAAGTCGTAAATATAATTTATGTCATGACAAGGAAATCATTCATCGTCATTGGGTATATGCGGTCTGATTAGACTCGCATGAAACTTTGGATGTATCCTCCGAGCTGTGAGCTCTGGAGGTAATTCAAGTTTCACATTGGAGGTGGAGTTGTCCACCTCTACAACTTGATATGGCCCAATATAATTGGGCACTAGTTTCTTTGCCCATCCTTTAGGTAAGGACAGGTTCTTTGTAGACAGATATACTAGCTGTCCAACCTTGTATGTCATTCCCTGATGGCATCTGGTATTCGCAGTGTCTGTCTGCTCTACTTGACTCATGATGATTGCATCATGAGCATCAATCAGGTTCCACAACGCTTGGTGTGCAAACTCCCATACTCCTCTAATGGTAGTATCCACTAGTGATGGATGCAGTTCAATTTGGTTCAGTTCAGTTCATGAACTGAACTGACAATTTGCTGGTTACCAGCTCACAGTTCAGTTCACTGTCAGTTCAGCTCACGAGTCAGTTCTGAACCGGTTCAAAGATTAAAATTAATAATAATTGTATTAACTACTCTAAAAATTAAATACATGTATCTAACTACTCTAAAAAATACACAGGTGTGGGTGTGGAAGTGGTAGGGGTGTGGTGGTGGCAGTGGCATGGTAGCAAAGTGCAGCGGCAGGATGGGGGTCGATGGCAGTGGGGGGTGGCATTGGGGTGGCACGGATGGATGGGGGCGTGGGGCTTGGGGGCAGCAATGGTGGCAGGGTATGGGTGGGGTGTGGGGCATGGGGGTGGCGATGAGGGTAGAGCATGGGGGCCGCAATGGTGGTGGCGATGGGGCTGCAACAGGTGTGGGACATGGGGCTTGGGGGCCGTGTTGGGGCCGCTATAAGTGTGGGGAGTGGTGGCAGCAATGGAGGCCACGTTGAGGCTGCGATGGGAACCGCAGGGCATGATGTTGCTGGTGGTGGGTGGCCTAGGGTGGCCGCATTGGTGGTGGTGGTGGGTGGCTGCACGGGTGTGGCACAGCCACCTGTGACCCATCATGTGGGTGCCGGCTAACCAGCACTTTTGAACCAGTTCAGAACCAGTTCAAGATCAATCTGAGCCAATCCGGTGATTTCAACCAGACCCAGCTCATGGTTCAGTTCAATTGCCAGTTCAGTTCATTGAACTGAGCTGGAACTGAACTGGTACAAATCAGTTTTAGCTGAACTGTGTCCATCACTAGTATCCACTGATAGTACTTGCCCAATATGGGGCAAGTATCCACTGTTCAATTCGAACGGTGCATATCCTGTGGTTGCACTGACTGAACTGTTCAGCGCAAATTCTACCATTGGGCATTTCTTGGCCCAATCCTTCTGATCACTCTGCAATACAGTGTGGAGTATTTGCCCTACAGAATGATTTGCTTGTTCTGTTGCTCCATCCGTCTGCAGGTGGAATGCTGTGGACATGAGCAATTTCATGCCCATTATTCGCTGCAAATATGGAGGTGAATTTGGAGTTGTGATCTGAGATGATCGACTCAGGTGCTCCATGCAGGCATATTACCTCTTCGAGGTATAACCACGTGACTTGTCGCACCGTAACTCTCATCGTAGTTGGCACTAGATGCACCACACTAGAGGCAGGGAAAAATTTTGTGGATGGGAAAACCATGAGGAAAATCTTGAGAAATGGTTGGGTTTGCCAATGATTTTCTGAACAGGAAAATTAAGGGACAATCTAATATTTGCCAAGGATTTTCTGGCTCTGAGAAACTTTCACAAGATCTCTTGGAATTACTCAGGAAAACATTCAGTAAAAACATGGGAAAATCATGGGTATGACAAAGTTTTTCTGATTAGTCAAATTCTTGGCAGACTGATAGTTTTCCAAAGATTTTCTGAGCCCATCAAATCTTCAGAAATCCCTAGGAA
>MU134476.1:26955-53473 GCA_015039355.1 Ramaria rubella
GACGGCCCCCTTCACGTGCCACACAAGTTCCCGCGCAGCCAGCAAGGGTGGAGTGGTGGCCACTGTGAACTGGGTGGAAGCCTTCCTGACTCCTTGCTCCCTCCTCCAGTTACTCCTCAATCCTGCTCTTGTGTCACTCCCACTCACTCCCGACTCTGCACCTGTGGTGCCCAGATCCCCTGAGTGACCCTCACCATCTTGTGCAGCTGCCCAGCCCAGACCTCCAAAGTCGTCACTCCACGTGGACATGACTCCCTTCTCTATTGCAGATCCTCCGTCCGTCACATTTCCCCCATTGGGCCACCAAGCCTCCACCTTTAACCACTTGTGTTGGGCCCTTGTCACCCTTTGCTTCTCACTCCTCAATGTAGTTCCCGTTGACGACTCTGTGCACCTTCTACCCCCCCCCCCCCTCACTCCCTGCAAGGGTGCCCCTGGTCCCTTCAATCTGTTTTTGCTCCCAGGGACTCTGACCAACACTTCGTCCTGGGCATCTCCATCCCCCACCCAGCAACTGTGTTCATCTAGTCACTCATTCCTCCCATTCACTGCAGGCTCCTTGTTACTCACTCCTCAGGCTGCTCACTCCTTTCTCTTAGCTCCTGGTTCTGAGTTGTGTTCATCCACCCCCATCCCTGTTTATACTTGTCAAGCCTTGAGCCTGGTCACTCTGATCACTACTTGCCCCCAGTCACTTAAGTCACTCCTTCCTACCAGTCACTCCATTCACTACTTGCCACTTGTCACTCCAGTCACTCCTTGTCACTCCAGTCACTCCTTGTCACTCCCATCACTCCTTGCTCTCAGTCACTCCTTGCTCCTGGCTTCTTGCCCCTGTTCACTCCTAACTCCTAGCTCTTGGTTCTGATTGGTGTTCACACCTCCTTGCTCTTGGTCATGATTCCTTCACATTGCTCCGATTTGCCCTGATTTGTTCCAATATGCTCAGATTTGTTCCAACTCTCTGATTCACTCTGGTTCATTCTGCTTGGCTCCACTTCACTCTGATTCAGTCCAATTCATTCCGAGTCATTCCAATTCAGTCCAATTCAGTCCAATCCATTCCGATTCATTCTGATTCAGTCCAATTCGTTCTGATTCAGTCCAATTCACACATTCCTAAGATTTTCCTGACCCAGAAAAACTTGACTTAATTTTCTGACATTCTTTTAATCTTAGACCCATTTGCTGCTTGGGAAAAATGCAGAAACACATACAATTTTCCATTCAGTTTTCCTGTCTAGAAAATCTAGAGAAACATCTGTGTTCTCATGAGAGTTTCATGGTGTTTTTCTCCACCCAGAAAATCATAGATTTCCTTAGAATTCCCCATATCAGGGAATCCCAGGAAAATCATACTTTTTCTGTTGATTTTGATGATGCAATTCCTAGGGATTTCTGAAGATTTGATGGGCTCAGAAAATCTTTGGAAAACTATCAGTCTGCCAAGAATTTGACTAATCAGAAAAACTTTGTCAGACCCATGATTTTCCCATGTTTTTACTGAATGTTTTCCCAAGTAATTCCAAGAGATCTTGTGAAAGTTTCCCAGAGCCAGAAAATCCTTGGCAAATATTAGATTTTCCCTTAATTTTCCTGTTCAGAAAATCATTGGCAAACCCAACCATTTCTCAAGATTTTCCTCATGGTTTTCCCATCCGGAAATTTTTTCCCTGCCTCTAGTGCCATAGACGTGAGTCTCTCAATCACGACTAATAAATAGTCATGACCCTTCAATTCTGGCAATGGACCAATGAAGTCCATTCCGATAGACTGCCATGGTCTATCAGGTATCAGCAGGGTATGTAACAACCCTGCTGGTCATCTATTATCCTTCTTTGCGACCTGACAGGCTGCACAGGATTCACAGAACAACTCTATGTTGGCTGCCATTCCTGACCACCAGTACGATCGTCTGAGGTACCTGTTGGTTTTGAATTGCCCAAAATGGCCAACTACTCTATGTGCATGATCGATAATTATCTTGACCATTCTCCTCCCCTTGGAAAATACTTCCCAGGGAAGACACACAATGTCTTTGTTGAACTGGTTCTTTGTCCATACCAGTCTGTTTCTCACCCTGAATCTGGGGTGAGCTTCAGGATTTGCCAATACTTTCTTGAGTATTGGATCTGTCCCATTGTTACAGACCGTTCCATCAGTTGGTGACTCTGTAATATGTTGCTGCTTAAATAGTGCTCACAGACTATGCCAGATAACCTGGCATAGTGCCTTTTTAAACCCAGTTGAAAACAAGTACTTTACTGCGAGAATTTACTGCCTTTCACAGTCCAAGAGGGCACAACCCATAAGTTGGAGCCAATGCCCGTGTAGCTCAGCTTTGGATCTCCGATTTCCGAGTCATCCAATATTCCACGCATTTCCAAATATTGTGACTTTCCAATTTTGGTCAAGGAGAGTTCTGACCAAATCCGACCTACATCTGATCCAGTCCCTAACAGTATATATAAGCTAACACTCTTGATTTCCACAATGTCTTCTGACATCTGAATCCAAACACCCGAACATGATGTCACCAATAATATCATTGACCCATCAAGTGTTCACAAGTATTCCAGCAACTTTGACAAATGCCTCGTAGACGAAGACTTCAAACCCAAGCAAATCCCGAATGATATCAACAATGCAACCTCAATTCTTCTTTCTGATGATCCACAACCAATGGCAACAACTTCCGACCAAACCCCAATTTTGCCAACACCAAAACTTTCCAACATCCTTGGACAAGACAGCAAATTAATACCACAGGAGAAACAACGACATACCAATCAGAAACTATGCTTCTACTGTGGAAGACCTGGTCATAAAGTAAAGAATTGCCTGAAGTCATCATCCTTCACCAGGAAAGGAAAACTCTGAGCTGAAGTCATCATGTCAAGCAATCCCAACAATGAGGGCCTTTTAGAGGTTCTTCCAAATCCCCAAAATTGACAGCTCAAGCAATCCTCGAGCACGATTCACGTTCATACCATTATTCATGCCTTATTGAAATTACGACAGATGCTTCTGACAACACCTCTCAACCTAATTACCAACAATTACCAACAATACCACTAATCCCTTCCAAGATCTCCAACCTTACCTTCAAATCCCAACATCTCTGAACATCAATTCTTCCGAACATTTTGACCAATCATTACGTCTAAACACCATCCTTTGGATTCCCACCTTCCACAGGTCTCTGTTTTTCTGTCGCCAATGACATCTTATGTCACACCATTCAGCAGGCTATTCATGCCAATCACGTTTTCCATCCAGCAAAAAATCCCGGTTGTTATTACATTGCATATGACACCACTTGTTTCTAATTGTTCCGACATGCTGGGAACACCACTAACCCACCCACTACAATCCATTGATTGACAGGGCATTGGGTAGTACCTATTTCCGCACTCCTCAACAGGATGATTCAATCCTATGACATGTCTCTGGAAACCTGCAATAATTTGCGTTTTTCCGAATCTCCGAAAATCTCTGTACTGCTGCGACATCTTCCAACTTGCCAACCATCCACCATCAAATGCTTGATTCACCTTGTGACACAACAATAAGGAAACCCTGGCATTTTTCCGACACAGGAAAATCTGATACATCAATTCTTCCAAATTCCTCCAAATTCTGACCCAAGCTACACTATCAATATTCTGCTACGCGCTCCGACAAGACCATCTCAACGGAGGGAGAGAATCTCCTTATGGGAAAACTCATTTCCCCTACATCTAGTTAAGCCAGAATCACCTCGAGAACACTTTAACGAGGCTCTAGCTATAGGATTTCATCCAACACTTTCCACACAGTACTTCGGTACTTCCTCGAGAATACTTCAAGGCAATTTCCAAAATCCCAGCTCACAAATCTCTTTCACAGACCTATCTTCAATTCCCCAAGATTTCAGTCTTCCGATCCGACTTTTCCGAATTTGAACATCAAGATGCAATGTAACAAGTCACTCCGATTCCTGTCTAGTCATCATTTTCTGATTTCCACATTATGGGACAATAACCGACAAGCCACCTTTGGAATCCACAATGATTTCTCCTGAATGGTGTTGTTAAATTCCTTGCCTCCACGAATGCACCATCCTCAACCCATTAACCCCATGTCTTTTTCAACAAACTTCACCTTTTCAAATCACCTTTTAAGACAAATCTTACCCATTTCAATGATATTCCAGGATGAATACCAAAAGGTTTCTGACATTTCATTTTCCAACTAATGTCTACATCTCTCAATTTCCGACTTCAACTGTTGAAACCTTCAAAACTCGTTTCTTCTATTAAAACCTACTTCCAAATTTTCTGAACTTCCTACTCAGTGATTTTACAACTCCTTCAATGTTTTCAACATTCCAATTCATCCGACTTTTCCAGTAATCTGTGATTACAGCATTTTTCAACTGGACAGACATCAAGACCATTTATTGAGAACCTTCCACGAAATTCCATTTCGATTGGCAAAAATTCCAACAAGCACCTACTGAGGAATCTTGCCATTCATTATCCTCCGTCTCTTCTATTTTTCTTCCGGCATTTAAGGTAGACAATGGGACATCCACCTTAAAAGGGGAGTAGCCACTATGTCAACAACAAGTCCTACTCCGATTTTCCAGCCATATGCCAATTTTTTGACACCATTCCTCAAAATCTTTCAATCACTCTCATCTTTCACCAACATTTTCTTACAACACTTCTTCGATCCACCCTTCACATTCAATTCTGTTTCTACAACTCCCTGCTTACTTCCAAAAACCCGAAAACCTTCCGACATCCACAACTTTAACTTTCTGATACTTCTCTGATATGTTCCAATTCCTCCAATTCTTCTGAGACACCCTTTGTGACCATTTTTTCACCAAGTCCAACTCCAATTCTATGTCCCGTGTTTCTAGATTCACTCTGATGCTGACTTATCCCAATTTTGCCAAAGAACCTTGTATGCACTTAAGTGCCTACCCTTACCTTGATTTGCTGATTGTTCTTATTTACGACTATTGCCGATTTCTTTCTGATTTTCAAACCATTTCATTTTCTAACTATATTACTTTTGATTTGCCTGATTTTTCCGAATGCTCTATGCTACTTTTCCCCTTCTGATTGTTTTCCTCCAATTTCTATCTACTCCATTGTTTCATCTTCAGGCGCCTTGGCCTCTGGTACAGACCCTCCCACCTTCTCCTTTCCCTCTCTGACTTCCTTCCCCGAATCCACACTTTCTGGATTCTCCATTTCCTCGACGGTCTCCTTTTCCAGTTCCTTGGAATCTTCCACCTTCTCTGGAATCCTGTTTCCCATTACCTTCGGAACAATGTCCATGTCCATTCCGTCAGTCCCCTTCTCCTTTCCTTTTCCCTTCTCTGACATTTTCTCTGACCCCTCCTCTGGTCCCACCTCTGCGGGTTTTTCTCCCACCACATCTTCTGCTTCGGCTTCCAACTCAACCTCCGGTTGTTGCTCAAATGTCCCATTGTATGTTTCCCACCGCTTTGTCTGGAACTTGTAGTTGATCTCAGCAATCCCGCCTCCTCCAACCCTTCTTCCACCCGATCGACATCCGATGCATGTTCCTTGCTCTTCCCTTGTTCCCCTGACATCCTGACATCCAAGTCGGCGAACCTTGCCAACAATCCCCTGGCTTCTCCAATGGCCCACTCCAACCCCTCTTTGTTGCAGGTCCCAGTCTGGCCTCCACATTTTACAGCTGTACCCAATACCACACTGGTAGTGACGTCTTCCCCTCCATCTCCATCACAAACATGGGATCCCTGGGCTTTGTGCACTTCTTGTGATCACCGCTGCACCACACACATGCCCTTTTCCAGGATTTCCCGCTCTTCCCATCCTCCTCCACACACTTGTACCCCCGCATCTGACAACCAACGCACCGGTTGTCAAACAACTCCGGATCTGATCATTCCAAGTCGGCTATCCACCTTTTCCACCTGATTCTGGACCCTGATGAAAGCCCAGGCTGCCCCACAGTGTTCCAAACCCAATCGCCTTTGGCCGGCTATATCCCTTCTTTCCGTCAGAAAACCGATTTTCCAGATACAAATCAGATCCACTTACCAACGATCTGCTCATTTCGGCCTCCTCCCATCTCAATTCTTCCCAGACACTCTGCGTGGATTCATTTTTCTGATGCTCTGCATCTTCTTGCCACTTTTTCTGATCCACCTCTTCCTTCCTTTTCCAATCCTCCTCCTCCTTCAACAGTCACACCTCTTCTCACCTTCGCGCTTCTTCCCTTTCCTGCTTTTCCCACTTCACCTTGGCTCTCTTCTGCAGTTTCTCCTCCAGGAGTTGCTTCTGTCAGTCCAAGTTCTTCATTTCTGCAGTAATATCCTCTTTGGAGCTGATCTTGATGACCAATGCATTGTGGTGAGACGATACACGCAAAGCCATTTTTGATGTGGTGGTGGTGGTTCAGGAAAGAAAGTGTTTTGCATTCCGTCACCCCATCTTCCCAATTGGTGATCTCAGCCTTTACAGATAACCGACGCCCAAACTTCCCACAACACTCAATGACATAATTGGCCTCGAGGGCTTGGCCGTAAAAGGGAGATACTGTTAGATCCCAGATTTAATACCATGTTATTCCGACATCTCTGTATTTTCCGATAAGCCTTTTCCGCTCATCCCGATAAACCCTTTTCCACTTATTCTGATATACCCCCATTTGATCATTCTTAGTCACGATCTATCTTCAATCCTACCCCTGTATGCTTTATCTAGATTCCTGTACTCGTTCCGATCTCAGCATTCCATATCACACACCCCTATCCCTTTCATTTCTGACTTCAGAATTCCATACACCCCTTTACATATGCCTTCTCACTCAGACTTTTCTTTAGCTTATATATCTCTTTTGACAGATGTACTGATTCTTATCTGCATCAAAGTCCATCTATATATATACAGCATTGTCCTCCCTATACCTTACTTCACATTGTTCACGTATACTTCTTTATACATTGATCATTATATTGAAACCCCGCATAATTCCGATTTCTGATATTCTTCCAATCTACTGATCTTCCGATCTTCCAACACATCCATTCCTTGATTCTACTTGCTTTTCCGTAAAGCCAAATCTCATTCAATATCCATTCGTCGTCACTCCTCGACCCTTTCTGGATTGGCCCTCCAGACTCCAAAATCTCCAAATTCTTCTGCTCACTCAATAAGTCTCTTGACGCACTATTGTTACTGATCCCTCTGTGTAGACCCAACCATCAGTATTCCGATATTTCCGTCCAGTTAAAAATCTGAAATACCAGGGCACTAGAAATCCAAGAGGGCGCAACCCATAAGTTGAAGCCAACGCCCATATAAATTCATTTCCAATTCTCCAACCTCCAACCTCCAATACCTCCGAACACCTCCGAGGTATTCTGACATGCAGAACTCTGATTAATGAGAAATCCAACCCAGTCAAGAATCCAGTACTCTAACACTGAGCACTGGCAGATGGGAATCTGAAGAGAAAAGCCTAAGGTTCCCACTGCCAAGATAACTACCTAAAGGAGTATGCAAATAAGCACTGGAACATACTGTGGTTACGTAACAGGATTGGAATCCAATGCCATTATGTAACTCAGTGCTTATGCAAAGGAAAATGAAGAATGAACGCACTGTGTTTATGTAATGGATTTGGAATCCAATCCCATTATGTAACACGGGCGCTTATGTGAGCGAAAATGAAGAATGAATGCCAAGTTACATAATGGGATTGGAATCCAATCCCGTTACGTAAACATGGGCACTTATTTAAGCAAACTTGAACAAAGAGATAAGGGCAAGGGAGATGGAGGAAAGGGAGAAGTGGGGAAGAATAGATAGAAAGAAGAGATAATAGAGAAGTGTAGAACCACATGAAATGGGGTTCCCCTTACATCACCCCCCTTCTAGAGTGTGACATCCCAACACACTGACACCTACTGGAGGGACAGGTGTTTTTTGATGAAAGGTGTCAAAATCAGCAGCATGAATGTGACGAGGGGCACCAGGATGGAGGAGGTGGAAGTCAGCAATGAGGTCTGGGGCTGCTAAATCTGTCTCAGGAATACACTCATCATGCTCATACCCATAACCCTTCCACCTGACCTTGTATTGGAGTTTTCCACAGCGGAATTGACTGTCCAAGACCTGTTGAACCTCATAATGCTCATCTTCCCCTACAAGGACTGGGGGAGGTGGGGGTTGAGCTTTCTGACCAGGAATGGGGTCTGGAGGGGCTGGGAGGAGCTTCACCACAGGGAAGACAGGGTGGAGGCAACTCATAGACTTGGGGAGTTGAAGACAGTAAGAATTGGAGCCAACCTTGTGTTCCACTAGGAATGGGCCTAGGTTCCGATGTGACAATTTCTTAGAAGGGCGAGTGGTGCTAATGTTGCTTGCATCTAGGAAGACTTTGTCACCAGGAACAAAGGTGGGAGCTGGCTCACAACGATGATTATAGTATCGAGCCATATCCTCTTTTGCCTTTACAAGGGCAGCTCGGGCTTCAGACAGGGAGTCAGCCATTCATTGTTTGAACTCATTCACAGCTTCTCTTCTAGATGGCTGCTGGTGAGGTTCGAAGCTCATGCATGGGTGATGACCAGAGTCAAGCATGAAGGGAGTCTCTTTTGTGGATGAGTGGACATGGTTGTTGTACTGGAACTCTGCAAGGGGTAGGAGGTCATCCCAGTCGTCCTGTCACTCGTTCACAAATAGGCAGAGGTATTGCTCCAGCTCATGGTTGACACGTTCTGTCTATCCATCGGTCTGTGGGTGGTATGCAGTGGAGGCAGCCACCTCAATACCCAGAAGTCTGTATAGCTCCCGAGTGAACTCACTGACAAACTGTGTACCTCGGTCTGAAACCACACAGAGGGGTAGGCCATGGTGTCTCCAAACATGATCCATAAAGAGACGAGAGGCTCCCAATGCTGTAATTGTGGTCAAGGTGGGGATGAAGTGAGAACGTTTGGATAAGGAATCCACAACAACCATCACAGCATCGTACCCATGCGACTCAGGGAGTTCAACAATGAAGTCAACACTGACTGTCTCCCAACGCTGCTCAGGAACCTCCAGAGGGTGTAGTTCTCCAACAGGCAACTGACTCTGGGCCTTGGTGCGCAGGCATAGGTCACATGCCTTTGTGTAGCTATCAATGTAGCGAGACATGTGAGGCCACCAATAGTTCCAAGAGACAAGTTCCAAGGTCTTCCAATGTCCAGCATGGCCAGCAATATGAGTGTCGTGATGTTGGGAGACAATTCGACATCATAAGTCATGCTGATCAAGGTCATATATCTTTCCACAGAACAGAAGTGTACCATCCCTCTCACCCCACTCTGATGGCTTCACAGACTTCCCAGTAGTCTTGCGAAGTTCCTTAGCAGCATGTGCAACCGACTCCTTCAGCTCTCCCTCCTTGGTGCCATTACAAATGTCCCTCAGGATGTCACATTCTTCACCTGTAAACTCCAGTCCTTCCAGTGCACAGATGACAAAGAGTTCTGGTTGGGGAAGCACCAGATTATCATTGTCATTTGAGCCAGTGCCATGATCAGGTCGGTGTGAGAGTGCATCTGACTTGCCCATTGTCTTGCCAGGATGATGGTACAGGTTGAAGTCAAACTGAGACAGATAAAGAGACCAGTGGGCTTGGCAACGGTTGGGCTTTCTGGCTGTGTGAAAGTATTTGAGATTTTTGTGGTCTGTCCAGATCTCAATATGATGCCTCGCCCCCTCAAGGAAGTGTCACCATTCTTCAAGGCCACACATGATGGCGAGCATTTCCTTGTCATGGATCTCATAGTTGCGCAACTGGACTGAGACTCTTGGAGAAGAAGGCTATAGGGTGCCATTTGCTATTGACCTTGGACTGTTGGGAGAGAACAGCACCAGTTGCAAAATCAGAGCTATCTGCCTCAACACAATATGGGAGGTCATCATCTGGGAATGCAAGGATGGGTGTGGATGTTACCAATCTCTTTATAGTGTCGAAGGCAGCCTGCTGTGAGGGTTCCCATGTCCAAGGAGTGTCTTTGTGAAGTGGGTCAAACATTGGATGTGCATGGTGTGAGAATTTCTCAATAAATCGACAGTAGAAGTTGGCAAAACCAAGGAACGACTGCACCTCCTTCTTATTGTTAAGTGTTGGCCACTCAGCAACACCAGAAACCTTGACAGGATCCATTTCAACTTTCCCATGAGAGATGATGAGACCTAGGTATTCAATCTTGGTCTTGTCAAAGTCGCACTTGTCAGGACACAAATAAAGCTTGTGTTCTCTGAGACGCTGTACCACCTTCCATACAACTTCATGGTGACTCTCTAGATCTTCTGAAAAGATCAGAATGTCATCCAGATAAATGCACACGACACCTTCAGCAATGAGGTCATGGAAGATGTCATTCATCATAGTCTGGAAAGTGGCAGGGCTGTTAGTCAGGCCAAAGAACATCACTAAAGGTTCAAACAGTCCCCAATTCATCCTGAATGCCGCTTTCCACTCACCACCCTCTTTGATTCTGACATTGTTAAAACCCCAACAAACATCAAGCTTAGTAAAGTAGTGGGCCCCTCGTAGGCTGTTGATGAGGTCGTAAATCAAGGGAAGAGGGTAGTGATTCTTGATTGTCATTGCATTCAGCACTCGATAGTCTTGGACAAACTGTAGGGCACCATCTTTCTTTTTGACAAAGAACACTGGTGAGGCCATTGGTGACTTCGATGGTCAGATGTGTCCTGTGCTTAAATTATCCTCGAGGAATTTGTCCAATTCAGCCTGTTCTCCTGGAGAGAGGGGGTACACCTTGGGTGAGGCTCTGGGGTTGGTTCTGGGTTCTAACTCAATGGCATGATCCCATGGTTTGCGTTCTGGAAGCTTGTCAAACAACTCCTTTGCAAAGACATCTTCATAGTCAGACAGGTAGTCTGGAAGAGTGTCTGAAGGTTGGGAGTTGCACCAGGCAGCTTCTGCAAGGTGTTGGGATGTTGTTGAAGAAGCACAAATGAACTCAGCTTGGGGAGGGAGCATAGTGACTAGAATGCAGTCACCCTCTTCTATAGCTTCATCAGATGTGTCTTCAGCCATTTCAGAATCACCCCCATACTGTTGACTCAGGAGGAGTTCTTCTTTGGCTGTTGATTCATCTGAATCATGCATGAGAATAGGGCAAGGACTAATACGGCAGGTGTGCAGTTGTGGCCTTCTGATATTCTTCCTTGATGATGGTGCAACACATATGGCACTGGGGAGGACACCAAGTCATCCGGACTTCTTGAGACTTCCAGTCGACTTCTGGGTTGTGGTCCCAAAGCCAAGTGTACCCAAGGATCATATGTTGACACCCTAGGTGCGTAATGGCAAACACAGCTCTCTTGGAATGGTCTTTGTACCACAGAATTAGATCAATGACTTCAGTGATAGCTCCAGACTCATTGGGTGAGCCATCAACATTGTACACAGGAATAGGACAAGAGAGTGGTCGTGCAGTAAGGCGGTTTTCCTGAACAAATCCCAAGTCGACAAACAAACCAGTGGCACCAGAGTCCAGTAGATCGCAAACTGACTTGATCTCTGCTGTATCTGTGGTTTGAACCTCAACTGGGAGAGAGTGTGTGTTTGGGCCTGGGGTGGAAGCAACAACATACTGTGCAGGAGTATTTCATTCCCATTTTTTACGACAGAAGCAAGTATGAGACTGGGGAGGAGTTAAGGGTTGTGTGTCTAGCATTTTGGTCTCCATAGCTGAGGAATCAGGTTCTGAATCTGTATATTCATCGTTTACCTGATTATACAGCAGTGGAGCGAAACGAGTGGAAATTGGCAGCAGGGGCACACTATTCACCTGCTGCATGACACAAAATCCTCTTCTTCTTCCTGAGGCTCTGGACCATCCTCCTTGACAGGGCTTGGAACTCTATGGTCAGCAGATGACATCAAGTGGGCAATCCATTACTCCTTCTCTTCTGCAGTCATGGTACAAACATCAAAGGCTTGAGGACATTCTCGAGAGAAGTGGCCTGGTTTTCCACACCTATGGCAGACAAGAGAACTAGATTGACGATGATGAGTGGCATCTACCTCCATTGCTACTGGCTGCACAGCTGTGGTGACAGGAGGTGGGGCTGGCTGAAGTTGTGGTGCTGAGTCTGATTGGTGAGGTGGATGTGGGTTTCTGTGGTTAAGACCAGTAGAGGTTGCTGTGGGGTGGGTAGGGGTAGGTGTATGTTAGATCCCAGATCTGACTTCCGCTGTTCCGATGTTTTCCACATTCCAATAATCCCTTTCCGCTTATTTCCGACATTCCCCATTTATCATTCCAAATCACGATCCTATCTTTATTTATCCCCATACATCTTATCTCAATCTCCATACTTGCCCTGATTTAGTGTTGCCATGGTCTGGCTTTAAGCCGGCTCTTAAGCTGGAGCCGGACTGTTGCTTCGGCTCAGCTAGCTGAGCCGAAGCTTCAGCTTTCTTCCGGCTCGGGGTTCAGCTCGAGATTAGACCTTGATTTGAAGCCAGTGCAAGCCGGAAGAAAGCCGCCATTGTGACGGCACCCACCACACTGTGGTGGGTGCCGTCACTGTCGACTGTGGTGATGACTGCAGGCCCCGCAGTCCTGGTGCACCAGCAGTCACCGAACTGACTCAGTTTGGCAACCGCTGGTGCAGCCAGAGGTCAAGTGTTGGGAACATTGGTGCCAGCCAACGTTCCCAACGTTTGTGCTCTATGCCATCCATGTGGATGGCATAGAGCACAAGGCACTCGCAGTAATAACTGCAAGTGCCTTGCTGGTGCACCAGTGGTCGCCGAACCAACACATTTTGGCGACCGCCGGTGCAGCCAATGCTGCACCGTTGAGCATTGGCAACGTTGGCTGGCAGCCAATGTTCCCAACGCTGGTGCTCAGATTCAGATAGCCACAGCTAGCCAACTACTAGCCACAAGCTGGCTAGCCGGTTGAAGCTGTGACTAGCTGAAGCTTCGGCTACAGCTTGGGGTTTTGACCCCGGCCCCTGGAGCCGTAGCCGCAGCTCGGCTAGCCATTAAGCCAGCTAGCCAAGCTGTGGCAACACTACCCTGATTTCGGAACTCCGTATTGCACCCTTATCTTTTCGTTTCCAATTTCTGAATTCCGCATGTTCCTTTAAATACGCTTTCTTCGTTCAAGCCTTCCTTAGCATATATATCTTCTTCTGTTGTTGTTATATCTCTTTTGTTATTATACCTCATCATATCTTGTTACATCTTCACTACATTCCTATTACATCTTCATTACACTTCATTATATCTCATTAAAACTCGTTATCTTGCTACAACCCGCGATATCTTTCTCATCCGTAACAAGCCTTGAATCTTTCAGTCCTTATTCCGATTTTCTCCGCTTATTCCGACTACTCCAATTCTGACACTCTCAACATTTTGAAATCAATTCTTTGATTACACTCGCTTTCCCATAAAGCCAACACCCCTGCTCGATATTCATTTATCGTGAACCCTATTCCCCCCCCCTGCATTCGATTATTCCGATTCCAAAATACCCAAGATCTCTTGCTCGTCTCCAATAAGTCTTGACATACTATCTGTCACTAATCCTTTCTGAATAGACCTGATCATCGGAACTCTGATATATCCATCTGGTCTCAATCCAAAATACCAGGGCACTACAAGAGGGCGCAACCCATAAGTTGAAGCCAACGCCCATATAGATCAGTCTTCGGATCTCCAATTTCCGACTCATCCAATATTCCACACACTTCCAAATATCGTGACCCTGATTTCGGTCAAGGAGAGTTCCGACCCAACCTAACCAGGCATCCAATTCAGCTCCTTAACAGTGTACCACGTGAAGCACTTTGAAATGCTTTGTTGGCAGCACATGCCTGTGAAATTGTCCTAGCCACTGAAAACCACTCAGAAAGGTCATCATCTGAGGGGTGTCCTTCAACCATATTCGCAATCTGACTCTGGACAGAGGGGTCTAGACCGTGACAAAATTTCATGACCAAGGAGGTGTTAGATCCCAGATCCAACCCGTGTTATTCTGACGTTTCACGTATTCCAATAAGCCCTTTTCTGCTTATTTCCGACATGTCCCCATTTACTATTCTTAGTCACAATTCTATTTTGATATTATCCCTGTACGTCTTATCTTGATTTCCATGTTCACTCCAACTTCAGAACTCCGTGTCACGCACCCTTATCTTCCGTTCCCGATTTTGGAATCCCGCATATCTTAAATATGTTTCCCTTGATCAAGCTTCTTCAGCTTGTAAATCATATCGTATTGTACTGTATCGTTTCACTACCTTTTGTATCACTATCTTTTGTATCATATTGTATCGTTTCACTACCTTTTGTATCACTATCTTTCGTATCACCTTCTATCTCTTATTGTATATCTTATACCCCTTTCACATATCTTGCAACCTTCATATCTCGTTACCTCAACTTGTTATTCCAATATAACTCATAACACCCCAATACATCCCACCCATCTTCTATCATTCAACCTTTATTACACTTCGTTGCTCCAAAACTTCTACCTCCAATAAGGCCTTTAAACCTTGTTCGGTATTCTGATTATTCTGATTATTCTGATTATTCTGATCATTCCGATTATTCCGATTATTCCGACCCTACCTCATCCGACATTCCAAACCCTCCTTGATTACACTCACTTTCCAGTAAAGCCAACCCTTACTCAATATTGATTTATCGTTACCCCTATTCCATCTGCATTCACTATTCCATTCCCGAATACCTGAAACCCCCACTCATCTCCGATAAGTCACAAACACATCATTGGCACTGACCTTCCGAATAGACCTGACCAATCGGATCCCTGATAACACTCCATTCTTCAGTCCGAAATACCAGGGCACTAGAAATCTAAGAGGGTGCAACCCATAAGTTGAAGCCAACGCCCGTATAGATCAGTCTTCGGATCTCCGACTTCCAAGTCATCCAGTATTCTGCGCATTTCCAAATATTGCAACTACCGATCTCGGTCAAGGAGAGT
Organism: Ramaria rubella; assembly: GCA_015039355.1. NCBI lineage: Eukaryota > Fungi > Basidiomycota > Agaricomycetes > Gomphales > Gomphaceae > Ramaria > Ramaria rubella. The sequence continues at coordinate 42,002 of MU134476.1, forward strand.
TCCGACCAAATCCAATCCCAACATTGAATCCGGCAAATCTTAACATCCTGACGTCGAATCCGGCACGCGTCTCTAACAGTCTTTACAAGCTAACACTCTTGATTTCTATAATGTCTTCCGACACCTGAATTCAAACACTCGATTTTGACGACACCGACAGATCTACCAAGAATGTCATCAACCCATCAAACGTTCATGAGTACCCCAGTCTTTTCAACAAGTGCCTCACAAACGAAGACTTCAAATCTGACCCAATCCCGAGCGGCATCGACAATGCAACTTCCAACCATCCTTGTGATGACTCACAATACACAGCAGCAATTTCCGACCAAACCCCGACTTTGCCAACACCGAAACTTTCCGACATCCTCAGACAAGACAGCAAGTTAATACTACAGGAGAGACAACAACCCATCGACCAAAAGTTAGGCCTCTACTGTGGAAGACTGGGTCATGAGGTGAAAGAATGCCCGAGGTCATCATCCTTCGCCAGGAAAGCAAAATCCCGAACCACAACTGTCATGCTAAGTGATTCCAATATCAAGGTCCCTTTAGAGGACCTTCCGAATGTCCAAAACTGACAGCTCAAAGACTCTCGAGCACGAATCCGCATTCATCTTATTTGTGCCTTACTGAGAACATCACAGACGCTTTCTGAAAACACCCTTCATACTTCCAACAAGTCCACCTAAACTCCGAAAATCACCCTTCCGAACAGTTTCGACTGATCATTACGTTTAACTGCCATCTCTTCAGATTCCTGCTTTCCGCCAGTCTCTGTCCTTCCGTCACCAACGACATATTATGTCGCAACACCCAGTAGGCGATCCACGCCAATCACGTCCTCCTGTCGAGCGAAAAATCCGGTCACTATTACATTACATATAATGACACTTGTTTCTAATTGTTCCAATGTGCTGGGAATGCCACTAACCCACCCACTACAATCCGTTGATTGACAGGGTATTGGGTAGTACCTAGTTCCGCACTCCTCAACAAGAAGATTCAATTCTATGACATGTCTTTAGGAAACCTGCAATCTGTGTTTTTCCGAATCTCTGAAAATCCGACTTCGCTGCGACATCCTCCAACCTGCCATAACATCCAACATCAACACTTGATGAAACCTCAACTCGCAACGACAATGTGGAAACTTTGGCGCATTTCCAATAGGAAAATCCGTTACATCAATTCTTCCAATTCCCAACAAGCAATCATCAATATTCCGCTAATGTACTCTGACAAGATCACATCTATCGGAGGGAGAGAATCTCACTTTGGGAAATCATTTTCCTTACATCTAGTTATGCCAGAACCACTTCGAGAACATATTAACGAGGCTCTAGCTATAGGATTTCATCCGATACATTCTGCACGGTATGCCTGTACTTCCTTGAGAACACCCCAGGACGATCTCCAAGTCCAAACGCCAAATCTTCCTCAAAGACATCCTTCTACTTCCAAGATTTAGTTTTCCGACCTCCGACTTCCAGACTTCCAAATCTGACTATTCAAGATACAATGCAGTTACTCCGACTCTAAGCCTAGTCATCAATACCGATTCCGCGTTATGGGACAATAACTGACAAACCACCTTTGGAATCAATAACGATCCCCTTCAAAAGGCGCTGTTAAAACCCCTCGTATCCATGAATGCACCATCCGTACATCCTCCGACTCATGTTTCCGATTCCAACCCTTCAACCATTAGGACAATATTCCAGGCCAAATATCAAGTACCTTACCAATGTTTCCAAAAAAAACCCACAACTCCACCAAAACATTTCAATTCCTATCTTTTCCGACACCCTTTTCTTCCCTACATGTCTTCCTTACTCTGTTTCCCTTGCAAACACTTCTCCAAATATCCCAAAACTTCTGATTCACTCCTCTTGTTCTCCTTCAAGTCCAAACTTCTGATATTCTTCAAATTCTCAGGTAATCCGTGATTACAACGATTTCAACCAGACAACATCAAGACCACTATTGAGACATTTCCAAGAAGACACCGTTCATCTCCTTAGAAAAGCCAATAAGTTCCCGATGAATCCTTCGGTCCTCTGACACTCCAACTCCTTTACCTACCTTCCGACGCCTGAGGTAGACGATGGGACGTCTACCTCAAAGGGGGAGTAGCCACTATGTTGACAACTTATCTATCCCAATCCCCCACTCTGACTCCGATCTTTTCTGACAATTTCCAATGCAACGCTTCAATTTTTTTGCTCCTACTAAGCTTCTATTTACATCCCACAATTCTGAAACTCCATCGACATCTATGACTGTTCACATCCTGATATTCCAACCCTCTCAAACTTCTTCATGATTCTTACAAGTCCAATCCCGATCCCGAGTCAATCCTGACATTCGTCCAATTCCAACTTATCCTGATTTCTCCGACACCCTTGAACTTCAAACATCCTTGATTCACTGTGTCTCATCTTTCCAAGTTTTCCATTTTTCCAATCATTCCTGTTTTTTCCAATCATTCCTGTTTTTTCCAATCATTCCTGTTTTTTCCAATCATTTCTGTTTGTCTGATCATTTCCGTTGTTCTGTGCTTTCCGTTTTTCTGATCATTTCACTTTTTCTGATCTTAAAACAACTTCATTGTCTAAAACCTTCTACATTACTTCACCGAAATTCCTCTGATTTATTTATATTACTTTTTCCCCTTCTGACTCCTATTCACTGCATCGTTTCCTCTCCCGGCCCATTGACCTTCGGGTCAAGCCCCGCCGTTTTCCCCGATGCCTCTTCCACTTGTTTCTCCGAATCCGCATCTCCCAGATTCTCCGGTAGTTTCTGACCAACTTCTGCCTCTGGTTCCTCAGTGATTTCTGCCTCCTCCGGAACCTCCTTCTCTGAAACCTCTGGGACAACATCGACGTCCATTCCGACCTCATCTGCTTCCCTCACCTTCCCTTTCCCCTTATCTGCTGCCTTCTCCAGTTCTGGTTGCGGCCCGACGTTTCCCCCCTCATTCTCTGACCCGGCTTCCGAGCCCAACTCCAGTTGCAGCACCGACACTCCATGGTACGTCTCCCACCGCTTCTTCCAGAACTTGAACTTGATCTCCGCTATCCGGTGTGACTTCTTCAATGTATCATTGAAGGCCGCCATCCCCTCCACGTTGTAGCAGAGCCACTTCATGAGGGAATGAATGGTTTTCCGGAGCCCACGGACTTCCGCCACGAGCCCCACATCCTCCGCCTCGTCCTCTGTGTCGTCCTCTGTCACCCGCTCCTTTCCTTTACCTTTCTCCGATGACACCACCCCTTCCCGATCTGCGACCACTTCCGCCCGATGCCTTTTCGTCACCGGTCCTGGTCTGGCCTCTGCATTCTCCACCCGAACCCGCCTGGATGCCGGTAACGACGACTTCCCTGCCATCTCCGCCACAAAATCCACGTCGCCTGGCCTCGTGCATTTCTTCTGATCGTTCTGACACCGAATGCAGGCCCGCTTCTGCGATTTTCTGGTTCTCTGCTCCTCATCGACGCACTCCAACCCCCACATCCGACAGAGCACACACCTATCGTCAAATTCATTGGCCTCCAACCAGACATCTTCAAGACGCCATTTGCAGCCTCCGACAAATTCCGAACCGCTTTTCGGATTCTGGTCAACCTTCCATTCTCGGTCAACCTTCTCTGGCTAGTCCGATTCTTCTGTCAATCCATCAATCAGGAGAAGATTTCCGACTTACCGAAACAAGTTTGAGTCAGGCTTCCTCCTGCCTCAACTCCTCCCACACCACCCGCATCGACTCAGCTTTCCGCCGATCGGCCTCCTCCTTCTGCTTTGCCTTCCGATCCTGTTCCTCTTGGTCCTTCTGCTCCTGTTCCTCCTTGTCCTTCCGATCCCATTCCTGCTGTTCTGCCACCTCCCTCTCCTGCTTCTCCCGCTTCGCCTTCACCCTTTTCCGCATCTTGGCCTCCAATTCCGCCCTTCTCCGCTCGTACTCCCTCACTTCAGTGGCGAGTTCTTTGCTGGAGCTGATTTCAATGATGGAGTGGGTGGGCAACGGCGACTTGGAACGTGATGGCATTTTTTCTTGGGTGATGGTGGTGGGGGATCAAACAGTGATTTGCATTTTCACAACGTGTTTCTCCTATATATTTCCGATCCAAGATCTCAGCCTTTACGGATAACCGACACCCAAAACTTCCCACGGTATTCAATAGCATAATCAGCCTCGAGGGCTCGGCTGTAAAAGGGAGATACTGTTAGATCCCAGATCCGATCCGTGTTATTCTGACATTTCACATATTCTGATAAGCCCTTTTCCACTTATTTCCGACATCTCCCCAATTATTATTCTTAGTCACGATTCTATTTCGATATTATCCCCATACGTCTTATCTTGATTTCCATGTTTGCTCTGACTTCAGAACTCCGTATCACACACCCTTATCTTCCATTCCCGATTTCGGAATCCCACATGTCTTAAATATGTTTCCCTTGATCAAGCTTCTTCAGCTTGTAAATCGTATTGTATCGTATCATATCGTATCATATCATATCGTATCATATCATATCATATCGTATCGTATCATATCGTTTCACTACCTTTTGTATCACTATCTTTTGTATCACCTTCTATCTCTTATCGTATATCTTATACCCCTTTCACATATCTCACATCCTTCATATCTCGTTACTTCAACTTGTTATTCCAATATAACTTGTAAGACCCCGATACATCCTGCCCATCTTCTATCATTCAACCTTTATTACACTTTGTCGCTCCAAAACTTCTACCTGCAATAAGGCCTTCAAACCTTGTTCAGTATTCCAATTATTCCAATTATTCCAATCACTCCGATCATTCTGATTATTCTGATTATTCTGATTATTCCGATCACTCTGATCATTCCAATTATTCCAATCATTCCAATCATTCCAATTATTCCGACCCTACCTCATCTGACATTCCAAACCCTCCTTGATTACACTCGCTTTCCAGTAAAGCTAACCCTTACTCAATATTGATTTATTGTTACCCCTATTCCATCCGCATTGACTATTCCATTCCCGAATACCCAAAACCCCCACTCATCTCCAATAAGTCACAAACGCATCATTGGCACTGACCTTCTGAATAGACCCGACCAATCGGAACCCTGATAACACTCCGGTCTTCAGTCTGAAATACCAGGGCACTAGAAATCCAAGAGGGTGCAACCCATAAGTTGAAGCCAACACCCGTATAGATCAGTCTTCAGATCTCTGACTTCCAAGTCATCCAGTATTCCGCGCATTTCCGAATATTGCGACTACCAATCTCGGTCAAGGAGAGTTCTGACCAAATCCGATCCTGATGTCGAATCCGGCAAATCTTAACATCCCGATGTTGAATCTGGCACGTGTCTCTAACAGGAGGCTTGTTCCGTATACCCAGACTTCTCAACCAGTTCCTCGAATTCGTCAATGTTATCATCAACTGTATGACGATTTTTATAATACTGATGAGACTCAAGCTTGGTCCTAGCAGTAGTCTATTCATGAGGAAGGAAGAATGTTGATTTGAATGCTTTTTCAAAAGAAGCCCAAGATGAATGAGTAGGCCTGCCAGTTTTGGTTTCCATCTCAAAGATATGTATGGCAAATGATGAGGCACGACCAGATTTCATGAATGACAGGGCCCACAGGACCTTGGCATGATTGTCAGCAAATTGAGTCAGGCACAGGGCAAGGTAGAGCTTGCATGAATTTAGGATGGCTTGTCCTTTCTCTCTGTCTCCATTGAAATCAGCAGGTGTAGCAGGTCTAGCACATTTTTGAGTGGTTGGGGGAGAAAGCGATGTGGTCATAAGGGTGGTGACATCATGGTTCAAGGTGTGTACTTGGACATCTGTCTGTCAAAGTTATTGTGCCAACATCTCCTTCTCCTGTCTCTCAGCACATAGGGCAGACTCTAGAACAGCAACACATTGGTGGAGCTCATTATAAGCTGATTGGAAATTGAAAGGATGGGGGTCTTCTGGTATAGGTGTAGACATAATGGGGAATGGGTGGAATGTAGAATGTTATGTAAAGTATGTACCAGAGGGGTTCTGAGCTGCTATGCACCTGAAGATATCGATTCAGAGCCAATAGCAACAGTAGCCAGTCCAGTAAGTTGTCAGGCTTTTCTACTATAAGGGCAACCTCCAGGAGCAGTGGAATATCACACTGAGCACTGGCAGATGGGAATCTGAAGATATATAAGCTCACAGAAGACTACATACAAGGATCCACACCTGGCAGATGGGAATCCGAAGAGAAAAGCCTAAGGTTCCCACTGCCAAGACAACCACCTAAAGGAGTACGCAAATAAGCACTGGAACATACTGTGGTTATGTAACAGGATCAGAATCTAATGCCGTTACATAACTGGGCGCTTATGCAAAGGAAAATGAAGAACGAATGCACTGTGTTTACGTAATGGGATTGGAATCCAATCCCATTATTTAACATGGGTGCTTATGTGAGCAAAAATGAACGAAGTGATAGAGGCAAGGGAGATAATGGAGGAAAGGGAGAAGTGGGGAAGAATAGATAGAAAGAAGAGATAATAGAGAAGTGTAGAACCACATGAAACGGGGTTCCCCTTACAGGCAGCAGTTGAATGGTCCAGCTGGTTCTGACATACCATTCCTGGACCACTGCCCTCCAGGATGACTTCACCAACCCTAGTTAATTCTGGCACTCATAAGTGACATTGGTTCCTAGGTACAATGCAGGCAGGATCATGCTGAAATGCTCTCCACACCCAAACGATGCAATTCACACTGTGTTCAGATTTGCTTGGAAGCAACCATATCATCTCAGGAAGACATGATGGTCATCCTTGCTTGATCCATCTGTGAAAATGAGCTGTTGTTTATAAAAATTGTTACTCATCTTGATTTGCTGCTGTTTGTGAAGCCCTTTGTCTCTTTCTGCAGCAGCTTGCCAAACAATCTTCTTGGTGAGGCCTATGTCTCTGAGATTGTCATAGAGAGTCATGATAGACATTGTATATCATGATGAAATACACTTTCAATTCCTCCAGATACAAGTTGGATCTTCCACAAGATGATCCTGCAGACCTTCGACTGCATCCACAGGCAGGATCCTGTCTCAGCCTTGGGCCAGGCATGCAGGTGGGCACACCTGTTCCATGCTGCTCAAAGATATCATGCCACTGATAGATACTCCTTTGTGAGATGTTCAGAATCCATTTGATGTCCTCCATTCTGTATCCTGCATGCACATCCTTCATACTGTTCTTAGACAACTCAGAAAATGTCAAACCATTAAACCATTGAAGCTATTCAGTGCATCATTGTAACGAACCAGATGCTTACCTGAGTCAATGCCACTACAACTTTTCAAACCCAGCATTCTAATCACAGAGGTTCAGGCCCAGTGAGAAGTGCCTCAGTCTGGAACTCAGCTGGTTGGATCAGAGATCATGGCCATTGACAGGTCTGATGGAATCTCAGCACATCTGAGCACATAGGATGTTTTTTTTTTCATTTGTACACGCATGTACCAATTTTAAAATTTATTGTATTTATCAAAGTCTCTGGGCTGTGTTCGTGTAAGAACAGAAAAATGAACAAAATGAACAAACTGTTCATTTCACCGAGCTGGCATTCCGTCATGTGACACTCATTTATGTATATATAGAGGTGATCTCGTTGTGTTCCATCTTCCAACCTTTCCCCCACCCCCTCCATTGCTGCCCTCACTCTGCGCTGTCCAACCCCAACTCCATGTACATGAGGACTTGGTGAGGGATGTAGGTAAGCTATGGTTCTAGTCTATAGTTCCTACCCTGTTTTAACTATTTGCTTCCTTAGATTACAAGCTCAAAATGCATGTTAGGGTGTAAGAAACTTAATATTGTTCACACGAACAGACTGAGCCAATATGTTATTGGTGTCTGTGACTGGTGTGGTTACAAGTAAAAAAGTATTGCTTATCTAATCTACTTGTGGACAACTGTATAGTTGTCCACTATCTACAGGTGCCCCTTGTGGGCGGCTCATATAATACAACCCCATAAGTCACTCTGGTGACTTATATGTCCTAACTAGTAGCATATATGCTACTGTAAGAATCTACATTCTTACACCCTCCCCACAGACCAAACCTCAGGCAGGTTTGGGAAATGTTATGCTGATGGTGGATCAGCATATATAGGTGCGAGTGCAGTCGATGATGACTGCGCGGCTACTTCGACGGTATTATTGTAGTAAAGGGAGTCAGCTGGGTCGACCTCCATGGTAGTGTCATCCGCTGTAGTAGCGGATGCAGGGTGAGTGGCAGACGGGGTGGATGGTTGCATCATTGGCACGTACGTACGTGCCTTCGAGCGGGGAGGCCCTCCACCGCATCCGTCCAATGACAAGTCATCGTCCAAAGTCAACAGTGCTCCCCAGAAGCCTGGGGGGCAAGGGGACATGGGGATATGAAGGCCGGTGAATGTCCGGCCTTTGCGAGCATCGAGGACCCTCTGCGCAGTCTCGTTGTAGCAGACCTTGCTCTGCTTATGGAGAAAGTAGGGCTCAATATTGACGTGAGCCCTACCGGGATCTACACCCACATAGTTTCCTAGCCATTGGGCTAGTTCCTCAAGAGTCGTACTCTTGTGGGGGCACTTCCACTCGAACGCCTTATTGACACTGGTGGATAGCAACACCAATAGATCTTGCCGCCAGATTGAGCTGGCAAGATCAGCCCACTGGCCATGGACTGTGAACAGCTCTGTTAGCTTTTGAAGAAAGACCAGGCTGTCTTTCTTTGGCTTAATTAGTTTAAGCCATACCCATACATCAACATCCTCCAGTCAGAGGGTGTTGTTGCCATTCCTGCGAATGGCGGGTGATACTCCCTCCGGGGAGTACTTGATCATGCGCAACGCATCCCTGAGATTGGGAGGCGTATCATGCGCAATCTCAAACACTGGTGTTCGAGTAGCGAGTTGCTGTTTGCGATCAGCATGCTTAATGATAGCATGCTGCGTGGTGCTGCGCAACAGGGCAAATGTTGCGCGTGCAAGCGTGAGCTGCTCAATGGATTTTGGGTCGTTGAGCTGGCATTTGTCAAACCACTCAGTGGGTTGATGACTGGTGTGCACCGCAGTGGGGTGTGGTGCCTTGCCCAAAGGGCGGGGTAAAAATCCCATCTGCATTGCAGGCAGGTCGCCTATGGCAGGGGCGATGCGAGCATGCAGCGACGCTGGGTAAGGCACCACCAGCGTTCGCTGTTTGGATGCGGTCTTGCGACCGGATCGAGTGGGTCCTCCCGGTGAGGCTCCAGTAGTGGTCGTAGACGGACTCACTGAGTCCGTCATCAAATCTGGCAACGAGGTCAGATCGATAATAGTTGGTGCTGATTGCACCGACTTCATGGTGGATATTTTATCTGCCATTTCGCAATTAATTCACCTCTCTTTATCAAGGGTGGTGCGAAACATGTCGAGCTCTGAGTTGAGCTCGCGTATATCCTCCTTATAGGAGGCTACCGCGTCCTTAACAAAAGGACGCGCCATCTCGGCAAGCAAAGGTGGCCAGGACACTTTTAATGCGCATTCGATGTCGCGCATTTGGGGGGTCAATGAGCCACAGTTTTGCGGCTTGCAGCAAATGCTGCGCATATGCGTTGCACTCCGGACAGGAGTCGCAGTGGACAATGGTGATGGTGTCCTTGATGCCATGCACAGTCCAGCATTGGTCCTTTTGGAGAATCGCGAATTGCTCAGAGGCACGAGGGAGTGCCTCTGCTGAGTGCTGTGTTTGGGACACTTTGGCGTCCATGGATAACACTCGTTTGACACTCGCACTGGTGTGAGTGTGGTAGTGGGTGGCAAGAAGACCTTGAAGCGGCAATAAAATCGCTTAAAATCAGAGCGAGCGCACCCGATGCATCACGTGACTACGTTCATGTGACGTTGTCGCGTCGCGCGAATTGTCAACACAAATCATGTTTGTGTCAAGTCCTTTTTATTAAGGACTCATTCGTCATCTTTCTCATGCCTTATGAGGCATGACTAGGAAGCTCTAGCGGCTTCCTAACTCCCCTTAGTTCTAGATAGGCATCTAGCGCTTCTAGCTCTCTGCATGCAGAGAGTGGTTCCCAGGTGACATCTCCCAATGTCCATCTTACTTGTAACTCCAGCTTGGAGTTACTAGCCCAGCGATGAGCCAGAATCTCATCTACGAACCATTCTGGTTCGTCTTCTTTCCCAAAGTCGTACATGTAATTTACGTCATGACGAGGAGATCGTTCGTCATCATTGGGTATATGCAGTCTAATTAGACTCGCATGAAACTTTGGTAGTATCCTCCAAGCCGTGAGCTCTGGGGGTAACTCAAGTTTCACCGTAGAACTGGAATTGTCTACTTCTATAACTGAGTACGGCCCAATAGAATTGGGTACCAATTTCTTTGCCCATCCCTTAGGTAAGGACAGGTTCTTTGTAGACAGATATACTAGCTGTCCAACTTCGTATGTCGTTCCTTGACAGTGTCTGGTATTAGCAGTGTCTATCTGCTGTACTCGGCTTGCGATGATTGCATCGTGAGCATCAATCAAGTTCCACAACGCTTGTTGTGTGAACTGCCGCACTCCTCTAAATGTAGTATCCACTGATAGGACCTGCCCAATACGGGGCAAATATCCACTGTTCAATTCAAATGGTGCATATCCTGTGGTCGTGCTGACTGAGCTGTCCAGTGTGAACTCTACCATTGGGCATTTCTCGGCCCAATCCTTCTGATCACTCTGCACTACTGTGCAGAGTATTTGCCCTACAGAATGATTTGCTCGTTCTGTCGCTCCATCCGTCTGCGGGTGGAATGCTGTGGACATGAGCAGCTTCATGCCCATTATACGCTGCAATTCCCTCCAGAATATGGAGGTGAATTTGGAGTCGCGATCCGATATTATCAAGTCAGGTACTCCATGCAAGCATACTACCTCTTTGAGGTATAACCACGCGACTTGTTGTGCAGTCACTCTCGTCGTAGTTGGAACTAAATGCACCATAGACGTGAGTCTGTCAATCACGACCAGTAAATAGTCGTGACCCTTCAATTCCAGCAATGGACCAACAAAGTCCATTCCAATAGACTGCCATGGTCTATCAGGTATCGGCAGGGTATGCAATAACCCTGCTGGTCGTCTATTGTCCTTCTTTGCCGCCTGACAGGCTGCACAGGATCCCCAGAACAACTCTATATTGGCTGCCATTCCTGACCACCAGTACGATCGCCTGATGTACTTGTCGGTTTTGAATTGCCCAAAGTGGCCAACTACTCTATGTGCATGATCGATGATTATCTCGACCATTCTCCTCCCCTTGGAAAAAACTTCCTGGGGAAGACACACTACATCTTTCTTGAACTGGTTCTTTGTCCACACCAGTCCATTTCTCACCCCAAATTGAGGGTGAGCCTCAGGATTTGCCAACACTTTCTTGAGTATTGGATCTGTTCC
>MU134476.1:59020-179755 GCA_015039355.1 Ramaria rubella
TTTTTTTGATCTGCGAATTCCTTCGCGGATATTTTCTCTATCGCGAGCCTCTAGCTCACGATCTGTCTCTTCCTCAGTATGCCGTGCATACTGACACTGCCTTGCTCTATCGTGACACTAGGTTCTTGAGGACCACTTCTAGTGCTCGGCCCAGATGGAGGTGGCATCCTCTGTCTGTCTCGCTTCCTGCGAGCCTTTTCTGCCTCACGGTCTACTTCACAATCCCTATTGGGATTGTTGCCACGCTCAGGGGCCTTTCCTCGCAAAGGTCCCTGTACTTCCTCCTCCAAGGACTGTATTAACAGTTCCATGCCATCTCCTAATGCTTGGAGTTGGTTCACGGCTTCATCCACTGCACGAGCTGCCTCAGCCACTCGTTGGCTCACTTCCTGCATAGTGCCTACGTTTTTACGGCTCTCTTTGAGGGCCGTAATCATCTGGGCAATATGTCTGGTTGTACATTCATATCACAGGGTTTCTTCATCCCAGCACACCAACCCCTGCTCTATTGTCCCTGTTTAAGACAGTGAACTTCGCAATCTGAGATGTTCTTGGAAATGCAGGAGCTGTGACATTCGCAACCCTAGCGAGTTGTCCGTGTCACTCGTCGGTGGCTCTCTTGACCCATTGAGAGACGATTGTAACTTCGACCTAGTTGAAGTTCTCTTCTTTCTCTTAACGGACGATATCTCATCTATTTCTGATTCCTCCGGTGCGGATCTTCTTGGATCCACCGATAGTCGCTTTTGACTCCTAGAGTCGGAAGCTATGGGCATCGTAGCATTACGAGGACTAGTTACCCTCATCGGTGTTCCCATTCGCCTGTCCACGTCGTGGGCAGACTCAGTTCTCCTGTCTGGGCCCTTGGTTGTGGCTCCAGACGTATCTGGATCCTCTCCGGATCTAGATGTTTGGCTTCAATTCCTTATCGACGCCATAGATCTACGATCTATCAGCCACACTGTGGTGTTCTTCTATTGAATTTAGAAGAATAAACAGTAAATGTCTGTTTACTGTGTCCAAGGATTCCGGCGAGTGTTAAACTTGTCGGTTTTTTGTGTAACAAAAGATCAGTTGATCTTTTTCTTTATCGCAGTGCTGCCAAAAGTATTGGCAGTCAAAAAAGTGTAAGAAACTTAATATTGTTCACACAAACAGACTGAGCCAATATGTTATTGGTGTCTGCAACTGGTGTGGTTACAAGTAAAAAAGTATTGCTTATCTAATCTACTTGTGGACAACTGTATAGTTGTCCACTATCTACAGGCACCCCTTGTGGGCGGCTTATATAATACAACCCCATAAGTCACTCTGGTGACTTATATGTCCTAACTAGTAGCATATATGCTACTGTAAGAATCTACATTCTTACATAGGGGTAGCACCTTCTAGATAGCTATATAGTAGAAATAATTATTGTAGACCATAAAACAAAATATATTATTTTGTCTGCTTGGTATAGACTGTTTGTGTGTGGGAGGTTAACTTGAATACCAGTCTACTGTCAAATCTATTTTGTTTTCTATTAATATTTATGTGCACCTCATCTGTTCCCTTCTAAGCAGACCTTGTGATATCAAATCTGCTAATCCTCTATCGAGGGATGAGAACAGATGGGCACAGATTCACCATCCCTTGCCATCCCTTATAGTCCAGATGTGCTGACTGGGTCGGTCCTCAGCGGATCCCTCTTGCAGGTCCACTGAGGACTGACCAGCTCAGCCTACATCTAAGGCACTTCTCACTGGGGTTCAGGTCCTCTGTCTCTCACATCCTGTTCACAAGTGGGTCAACAGGGACACTGAAAGGTACCATCATATTGTTCATTGGTCTCTGTGAAAGTCACTCACTTGTTTCTTCCAAGTGTGATCCTGACCCATGGATCCATCCTTGAGAGCACAATTGGCTCTCAGGAAGTCCTTGGACCTCTGAATGGTCGCATGCTGCAGTTCTCAAACTACATGTTCGATTTCAGCATCTGGGTGAGTGAGCAGTCGTTCACATAACCGAGGCTATAATGATATTCAGGACTAGAGTGCCACTTTATGCTGCAATCTGCAATGCTCAGCTTAGGGTTGGATGAGACGTCGCCTGGGGACAGACATACCCAGGCCACATGATTGGACTTCAACTTACCAGTTCAAACATTGGAGCTAACAGTCTGGGTCAGTATCACAACAGCTCAAATCACAAACAGTGGAGGGCATGAACCTCCATGGAGACATCAACATTTGCATTGTCTGTGGCCCCTCCATGTCCAAATCACAGCTTCTAAAGTACATACCCCCATCCCTCCCATCTGCTAGCACCTCCCTCACAGCCCTACCCTTTAGATATGACTACTCCTTCCTCCCCCAGGCTGTCTACACCTCTGGCAAAGCCTCTAGCGCCATCTGCCTCACCACCACCATCCTGCCATGCTTTTTCAGGTGCCCACACCATGGTTTTCTTGAACCTGCCCTTCAGGAATGCCTGCACGGCTGAAGGCCCGAACACATTCACACTGAACGTTCACAAATGCACCTGTATCTGCATGATACACTTACTTATATAACAAAGCAAACAGTGATATGTTTACTAATACTTCACAATCTTCAGAAATAACTGCAAATCCTGATAGGATTTCCTACAATTAACTGTGAATTTCATTTTCACAGTTTATCAGTTTCAATGGTTTCAACAAATGAAACTAAAGAATGACTTTTGCTTGTGAATAATGGGAGATCCTCCCAAATCCCGAGGCCAAATCCTTGAGGATCATGTCCAAATCATTCAGGATCCTGAAATATATTGTGTGATCACAGATATATACTTCGTGATTTAAACGAATCATCAATTATCCCTTAGTATACTTGATGATCTTGCAGTATTCTTGGGAATCCTGAAAGATTTACAGGGATAATGGATGATTCATTTCAATATCTGCATTATCATTCATGATTTGACAGAATAGCCAAAACTATTATTTTCTTTGTTTTATCTTGTCCAGTAAGGTCACTCAAACATCCGTGCGAAAATTTGGAAAATGCTGTAATAAACTGTTGTGATGTAAGACCTCAAATTCGACACGAATCTTTTGTTCCCACGCAACCCATTTCTCGAGACATTCACCGGCGGTGTGCCCGTACTGCTCAGTGAGGCTGAATTTTTTAAAGATCATACTTACCATGGATGTGTTTGAATCGCTGACAACAATCAATGATTCGCTGCGGATCAGAGCGATTGGTATGCATACTGCAGGCGAGGTAAATTCACTCATCATTAATTGGCTTTGCTTTACATTGCGATCCACGCGGAGGTAGCCCACACGCATCATCATACAAGGATTTCCAGCACTCACCGGCCAGACGCTCCTCGAGAGGCGTAACTCTGCAAAAGCTGATCACGATCATGTGCGCAAAAGACTAATGCATGAGCCTCGAGGCCATCGGGATATGTATGGTGCAATTCTTATTCAAGAGACCGAGCTGGTCCAAGCAGGAACTGCTGATATTGGGGTACTCTTTTGTCACAATGGTGATTCTGACTGCTCCTTGAGTGTGAGCTCATGGCTAATTTTTCGCTGCGGTACTGTGGAGAGGGTTTCTCGACCATGTGTGGTCACGCAACACTCGCACTAGGTCGCTTTCTTGTTGATACTCATGATATCACCATTTTCCCTCGACGTGGTCTCCTCCCTGTCGACAACGTCAATAATCGTACTACATTGTCTCTTCACGCACCTTGCGGGCTGGTGCATGTTTCAGTACCTATTTCCCCCCTTTCAGGCGCAGAGTCACACACCACCAAGTCAGACCCTTCTCGCCCTGTCTGGTTTTTATCCGTCCCATCTTTTGCAACTGCTACCAATCTTGTGATTCACATTCCGAATACTCATTGCTGGCCAGAACTTCTCAGATCCGCTACCCAAGAAGTGAGGCTTGACATAGCGTTCGGGGGTGCATTTTACGTTGTGGTCTCCGTCGAGGCGCTGGGTTTTCCGGGGGGGCAGTCGCTTGATGCGGGACTTCACAGTGGTGCATACAGCATTTCTGATCTCGATAAAGCAACTCGGCTTTTGAAGGCATACATGACTGAGACTCTAGAAATCAGCAAGCTTCTGCAGCATCCAGCATCACCTGAGCTCGAATTCCTTTACGGCATCATTGTTGTGGACCCACCTCAGACTACGGCTAACACAGAAGTTGGTATTTGCTTTTTTGCGGATCAACAGATTGATCGCTCCCCCTGTGGCTCAGGCGTTTGTGCCCGAGTCGCCCTTGCGATTGCCAAAGGAGAGCGACAGTTGGAGATCCCACATACGTACCATTCTTTGGTCACGAAGGATAAGGGCGAGGGCGCATTCACAGCACGTGCAGTCGAACGAGTTCTTCTGGACTACTCTGGAAAAGCGGCTAGCAAGATGGAAGGGCGCGAGGCCTGGGTGGTCAAGGTTGAAGGAAATGCTTACTATACCGACGCCATTACATTTGTTTTGGAGCAATGGGACAGTATTAGCAAAGAGGGTTTTACTATGTAGCTTCGCTTAAAACGTTTCATATCGATTCCTAATGTAGTTATGGTCCTGGTCCCTGGCATAAAGCCAAGCATCGTAGCTGCGAGTTTTCACATTTGATTTGACAATTCGTCTTTAGTAAGGTGACCGTGGTAGAAGCGTCGGAGGGAATCTTCTCTCCTCAAACGTATGGGTATAGTAGAGTAGTCAAACCACTCTGCAGCCCATCATGATCCCGTGAGACCTGCTGAGAAAAACTAACTTTCAACCTAGATATAATTTGCTTGAAGAAAAGTAAGAGCCCTTACATTCAATCGCGAGGAATAGCACGGAGTTTCCTAAACCTATATGGTGAAAGTAAATGTTGGTGAGTCTCGTTATAGGACCCTTCATTGTCTCACTAGTCCAGGTCACCGTTGCCATGCTGTAGGGGACTTAGTCGCGAATGAACAGTTTTTCTTTCTTCCTTTCATAAATAACGGCTTACATGATGTACATAATACCTAGGACCCTGTGTGTTTCGCCCGTATGGTAGGAATAGATAGCGGTGCTGAGCCAACAATTTAACCTGGTGGCAATGCTGGTCTGGACGTCACCTTCGGCACAGGAGAAAAGGTTGAGTCAACCAATATCAAAATTGGGATGCGGAGGAACCTCTTAAAAATCCCATTACAGTATAAGAAACAAGTACCCGTTGTGCATGTTTTGGTGTATGAAACCTAAACTTCTCGGCCTATTGAACCAAGCATAGAGCCCAGATTTTGGAGAAGACGGCATAACAGGTTCCACCGAACCTTGCGTTCAGGCTTCGAACAAGGTTCCGAATGTTGGTGGAGGAACTCGCGGCCCAGGGTCTTGAACGTTGAGAAATACTCACGCGTTGGGAAAATGTTCATGGACACAGCTATAAGGTCGACACCCATGATGTAATCTAGATTATCTAATGGCACATGACGCCGCACAACTTCGTCATCTTACGCGCACTCTAGTGAGTCTATTCTCTAATATTTCATTTATTATAAGCTATATGTTTATGGCTTCCCCCCACCTGTTTACCGAGGCATGGCGAGTGAGCAGGGCGGCAACAGGCAGTGGGCACTGGGATCTCAGCGTGTCGCTGACAGAGGCTGACTAACTCGTCGGTGGTGGATGTCATATGTTGTAGCACTAGTGGTGTCTATACTTGTCTATAGGTAGCAGTTACATATATTAACCAGAGTGACTAGCTATCGGTATTTATGAGAGGTGGAGACACCACCGTCGAGAACGATGGGCACAGCGGGCGTAGACGACGATTGGACATGTCACGTGGTGTTGTGTTGTGGGTACAGGGTGTTGTGGGTACAGGGTGTTGTGGGTATGTGTCAATGTGGGTACGTGTTGGTGGTACCAGTGTGGGTGCTTGATGTCATGTCCTCCATGGACATATGTACATGGACATTACCTTGCTTGCAAGGTCTACTCCCACCCTGACAATGCCACAGGATGGTTTGGTTTTGATCATTATTGTCAAGATTATTGTATCCGATCATGTCCACCATTATCTATATCTTGATCATATGTCCTTCCTTACTTAATTGTTATCCAACATTGATCATATCGTACGCATGTCCACCCTTACTTAATCATTATCCAATATCATACGCATTGTTGGCTATTCCACTCGATGTCTCTATGGTATGAAAGTTTGTCATGTTCTCTTCAATCGACTAACTAGTATACAGCAACATGTCTATCTATATTTCCATATTCATCGCTTTCCCAATCTTTCGTCTGCACATTCAATTCGCTCAATCACATGTCCTCTGCTTGGAGATAGGCATCTAGTTCTTGAATAAACAGACGTTCATCAAAGTCTTGGAGCAATCATATTGTATCCTGTCCAGAGCTCTGGGATAGAGCCGCGTATAGGTTGAATGATGTAAGTTGTTCTCCCGTCAGCGGTGTCCCAATGTCAACAATAACATGTGATATAGTCTGTCCTTGCGATCGGTAATCCATGAAGGCATACACTGCTGCTGGTGGTAGTTGCAGCCATGTCACCTTTCTTTGGATCCTTTCCCTCCTAGTATGTGGAACATTTATCTTGAATGTTTTCTTTGCAGGTTCTATTGGTATGACTCCTTCTTCCAGTCCTTAAGTCCAACTTGTCCACATGTGTTCTCGGCAATTTAACCAAGATATAGACCGGTGGATACTCAAGTGCCACTATGGCGCCGCTCATCCCTTTCTCCTCCCTTGGATCAAGTGCGATGTCCACGATTATGCCCCGTGACCCATTCACCACATCCAGGTCTGTATCCACATTTGTTGTTACCATCACTTTCATTCCTAATGCCAATTCTATCTTGTCAGGCAACCTGTTCTTTGTTCTCTTTCCTCCTGCTTGTGAGCACCTCAAGTCACCATGGCATAACATTCTGCAGCCGCTGTAAGAATCTGATTGTTCACACTGAACAGACTAAGCCAATATATGTATTGGGGTCTGCGAGTTTGTGTGTTACAAGTAAAAGATATGATTATCTAAGTACTTGTGGACAACTGTATAGTTGTCCACTATCTACAAGTGCCCCTAGTGGGTGGCTTATATAATACAACCCATAAGTCACTCTGGTGACTTATCTACCTAAGATAGTAGCATATATGCTACTATATATGTATATAAGAATATGCATTCTTACATCCTCCCCACAGACCAAACCTCTGGAGGTTCAGGCAATCTTTTTATGCTGATGGAGGGTCAGCATAGGCAGGTGCAAGTGCAGTCAATGATGACTGTGCGGCTACTTCGACAGTGTTGTCGTAGTATATGGAGTTGGCTGGGTCGACCTCCATTGGGTTCTCATCCGCTGTGTTAGCGGATGTAGGCAGGGGAGCAGATGGAGCAGGGGGTCCCATCAACAGCACATACATATGTGCCTGCGAGCGGGGAGGCCCCCTGCCTCATCCATCAAGTGACAAATTGTCATCAGATGAAGTAGGGTCTCCCCAGAAGCCTGGGGGATGCAGGGACATGGGTATATGAAAGCCGGTGAATGTCCAGCCTTCGTGGGCGTCAAGTACCCTTTGTGTGGCCTCATTATAGCAGACCTTACTCTGCTTCCGCACAAAGTAGGGCTCTACGTTGATGAGAGCCCTAGCGGGATCTACTCCCATGTACATTCCTAGCCACTGGGCTAGTTCATGGAGTGAGGTGCTCTCAGGAGAGCATGTCCACTCAAACACTTTCTCGACACTAGTGGAGAGTAGCGTTGGCAAGCCTTGATGCCAGCACAAGCCGGCAAGGTCGGCCCACTGGCCACGAACTGTAAACAGTTCCATTTGTTTTTGCAGAAAGACTAAACTGTCTTTCTGTGATTCAATGAGCTTAAGCCAAACCCATATGTCAACATCCTCTAGCTGGAGGGTGTTATCACCAAGCCCGTGAATTGCGGGTGATACTCCCTCTGGGAGTACTTGATTGTGCGTAACACATCCCGAAGATTGGGAGGCATGTCATGTGCAATCTCAAACACTGGCATTTGAGTAGCTAATCACTGCTCGTGGTCAGCACACTTTATAATGGCATGCTGTGCGACATAGCAAATGTCACACGTGCAAGCATGAGCTGCTCAATGAACTTAGGGTCATTGAGTGGGCAAGTGTCAAACCACTTGGTGGGTCAACAGATTGTCTGTACTGCATCGGGATGTGGTGCTTTGCCCAATGGGCAGGGTAGATACCCCATCTGCATGGCAGGCAGGTCGCCTATGGCTGGGGCAATGCAGCCATTCAATGCTGCAGGGTACGGTGCCATCAACACTCGCTGTTTAGCGGCGGTCGTGTGACCGGATCACATTGGTCCTACTGGTGAGGCACTGGTAGTAGGTGTAGATGGACTCACTGAGTCCGTCATTGAATCTGGCAGCAAGGTCAGATCGATGATTGTCGGCACTGATGGTGTCAACTTCATGGCAGATAACTTATCTGCCATCTCACGATTCTGCTGTCTCACCTTCTCGAGCTTTATGAAAGGGCATGCCATTTCTGATAGTAAAGGTGGCCAGGTCACCTTTAATGTGCATTCAATGTTGCGCATTCTAGGATCAATAAGCTGCAGTTTTGCAGCTTGCAGCAAATGCTGCATGTAGGTATTGCACTCCTGGCAGGAGTCACAATGGACAATGGCTATGGTGTCCTTGATGCCATGCACTGTCCAGCTCTTCTCCTTTTGGAGCATTGCAAACTGTTCAGAGGCACTAGGTAGTGCCTCTGCAGAAGAGTGGGATTGGGACACTTCAGCATCCATGTATAATCGCAAAATACACTTGCACTGGTATGGGTGTGGTAGTGGGTGGCAAGAAGCCTTGAAGCGGCAATAAAATCATCACTTAAATTTAAGGTGAGCGCAACCACCGTGTCACATGACCTATTCACATGACTGCATTGCATTGCGCTAATCGTGGACATGAAGTATGTTCGTGTCGAGTCCTTTTATTAAAGGACTCACTCATTGCCATTATTGTGCCTATAGGGCACAATTAGGAAGCTCTCACGGCTTCTTAACTCCCCTCAGCTCTAGATAAGCATCTAGTGCTTCTAACTCTCTGCATACAGAGAGTGGCTCCCAGGTGACATCTCCCAATGTCCACTGCACTTGCAACTCCAACTTGGAGTCTCTAGTCCAGTGATGAGCAAGTATCCCATCTACGAACCATTCTGGTTCGTCTTCTTTCCCAAAGTCAGAAATGTAATTTATGTCGTGACGAGGAAATCATTCATCGTCATTGGGTATATGCAGTCTGATTAGACTCGCATGAAACTTTGGAAATATCCTCCGAGCCATAAGCTCTGGAGGTAACTCAAGTTTCACATTGGAGGTGGCGTTGTCCACCTCAACAATTTGATATGGCCCAATATAATTAGGCACTAGTTTCTTTGCCCATCTTTTAGGTAAGGACAGGTTCTTCGTAGGCAGATATACTAGCTGTCCAACCTTGTATGTCATTCCCTGACGGCATCTGATATTCGCAGTATCTGTCTGCTGTACTCGACTCGCAATGATTGCATTGTGAGCATCAATCAGGTTCCACAATGCTTGTTGTGCAAACTGCCATACTCCTCTAAAGGTAGTATCCACTGATAGTACTTGCCCGATATGGGGCAAGTATCCACCATTCAGTTCAAACAGTGCGTATCCTGTGGTCATGCTGACTGAACTGTTCAGTGCAAATTCTACCATTGGGCATTTCTCAGCCCAATCCTTCTGATCACTCTGCACTACAGTGTGGAGTATTTGCCCTACAGAATGATTTGCTCATTCTGTTGCTCCGTCCATCTGCAGGTGAAATGCTGTGGACATGAGCAGTTTTGTGCCCATTATACGCTGCAATTCCCTCCAAAATATGGAGGTGGATTTGTAGTCGCAATCCAAAATGATCAACTCAGGTACTCCATGCAGGCATACTACCTCTTTGAGGTATAACCACACAACTTGTCGCACAGTAACTCTCATTGTAGGTGGTACTAAATACACCATAGATGTGAGTCTATCAATCCTGACTAATAAATAGTCATGACCCTTGGATTCTGGCAATGGACCAACGAAGTCCATTCTGATAGACTGCCATGGTCTATCAGGTATCGGCAGGGTATGCAACAACCCTGCTGGTCATCTACTGTCCTTCTTTGCAGCCTGACAGGCTGCACAGGATCCACAGAACGACTCTATGTCGGCTGCTATTCCCGACCACCAGTACAATTATCTGATGTACTTGTCGGTTTTGAATTGCCAAAAAAGGCCAACTACTCTATGTGCATGATCGATAATTATCTCGACCATTCTCCTCCCCTTGGAAAAAACTTCCTGGAGAAGACACACAACATCTTTATTGAACTGGTTCTTTGTCCAAACCAGTCCATTTCTCACCCCAAATCTGGGGTGAGCCTCAGGATTTGCCAATACTTTCTTGAGTATTGGATCAGTACCATAGCTATTGACTACGGCCTTTTTTAGGTCAAACTCACATTCTACGTGTGAGCGTAGACTCTCTGAGTCTGCACCTGACGCTGTAGCTAGTACATCATCCTCCTCATTACCTTCCACCTGTGTGGGAGGTACTTCCCCTGCTTGCTTCATCTGCTGCGCATCTGTGACATGCTGCTCTGTCGCATCTTGTAATCACTGCGACCGTCGCGCTGCGGCCATTCGTATTTCTACAAATCGATCCGTTGGGAGAAATTCTCCTTCTGGGTCTAGCCACGCATCTGCGTCGACATATTCTTCTGCTGGGTGATGTTCACCCTGCTTATCGTCCCGTAGTAGCGCGACAGACAGTTGGCTACCTTGTTCTCCACCCCCGGTACATGTACCGTGGTATAATTGAATCTGGAGAGAATTTCCCACCAGTGCACCTGTCTGTCAGACAGATGCTGTTGTGTCTCGAAGTATTCGAGGCCTTTGTTATCCGTCACCAGTGTGAACTGGTGACCTAGAAGCTTGTCCTCCCACTTCATGAGTGCTTCTAGGATAGCAATTGGCTCATGCTCATGCATTTTGTAACACTGTTGCGCAGGACTGAATTTCTTTGAAAGAAACCTTGCTGGACAACAAGTTGTCCAGTCCAGACCTTGTCCGTAAACTGCTCCAACTCCAGATTTGGAACCATCTGTCACAACCCAAATGGGTTCTGAGCTAGCATGGTTTATAGGCTTCAAGATTGGAGCCTTACATGCTAGTGCTTTGATGGATTCAAAACACTTATCCATCAAGGGCGTCCATTGAAATGTCCTGTTGTTGCATGCACTTCCTGATAAAGGAGTTGTATACACTGTCAAATCTGGCATATATGGCGCCAGAAACTGAATGAGTCCTAGAAATCTTTGGACATCATTCAATGTTCGAGGTCTTCTCCAACCTCAAACCTTCTCCATCTTATCTGCGTCTGCATGGATGCCCTTGTCATCTATAATATGACACAGGCACTCCATATGAGGTGAATATAAATCGATCTTGGATTAATTTCCACTGAGGAACAAATGTGCCTCATGTAATATTTCAAACACCTTTCGAAGGTGTTTTTCGTGCTCTTCAATAGAGCTCAAATAGATAAATATATCGTCCAAGTATATGTGGACTGATCAACCAATTTGGTTACAAAAAATCAACATCATGAGACGTTGAAACATAGATGGCGCGTTACAGTCGCCAATCTGCATAACCCGGCTCTTGAACATGCTGAATATTGTTGCGAAGGCCATCTTATCAATGTCCTCCTCAACTACGCATATTTGTTCATATGCGTCAGACATGTCAAGCTTGGATCGGTACGCAGCACGAGCTACATTGTGCCAGATCGTATCCTGGTCTGGGAAGGGTGTAATGTCCTTCACTGTGTTGTCATTACGTAGATGTAGGTCTATCGCTGTTCTGAGCTTTCCGTTTTTCTTCGGAATGCATAGCACTGGCACTGCAGAACATACTGACACTGATACCCACCAACCAGCGGTGGTATACCAGTCGACTTTGTCAATCAGTTCATTTCGAAGTGCTTTGGGGCACTTCAGTAATCAATAATGAAACTGTTTAGTTTCATCCACAAACTTAATTTCGTGGTTGGTCTCCCTCCAAGGAGGAAGTTCTAAAGGCACACCTCCAAAGAGGTCAGCGAACTCTAGCTCCCATCTTTCCCTAAGTTTGGGAAAGTCATCAGTTGTTAATAACAGTTGATTGGTGCCAGTAATCCCATTGGTATTTCCGTCGGTGCGTTGGCTGGGCAGACCAATGTCAATGTTTTGTTGCTTTCCCTTTCGTTTTCCCTTGTCTCGCCTCCCATCTGGCAAGCTCGTTGATGGCTCCACTTGCAATGAGGAGCCATTTTTGAGTCATGGAGTGTGGCTCGCTGGTTTGGGTTGAAGACTCACAATTCAAGTCCTGCATTCAGCTGGATCCTGGTAGTCCAGCTGCACTTCCCAGGCATTCACATGGTTTGGAATTACTTCCTTTCCCATACAGATGCATCCCTTGCCTCTAAAGTCGAGGGATATCCCCAGTTTATGTAGGAACGGTGTTCCCAGTATTGCGTTGTAGTAGTCTATGTTCACTATATCAAAGTATTCCTCAATACCATACTCACCAAATTGTATGTTGGTGTGCACTCCGTAGTTGATGGTACTGCCAACACATGCTAGCTGGAGACCAATAGGATGTTCGAGTTCGAACGCCTTGATGCCTATGGCACATATGAAGTCTGGAGAGAGCATTACTCCCTCACACCTGCTGTCTAATAGACAGTGGGCTCTGACTCCACCAATCTCCCAATATCCAGAGATTGTCTGATTGTCTATATGTGCCTGTTTGGGGCACGTTTTATCATGTGGTCTGAACCGATGATCGTAGATAGGCTTGATGGTCCTATCTATGACTCTCATGTGGATACAGAAATCGTTGTTTTGATTTGAACCACCACTAATTGTGGTAGTTAGTTTTTGCACCACATATATGCACCGCCTTTCCTCATACAATCCTCCTAGCAGACATACTCTGTCTGCTCGATATGAGCTTTGTGTTCTTGTATCCTCGTCATCATCCCATTGATAGGGCTTGATTTCCGACTGGTAATCAGTGACTAGTTCACCAATTTCACTCTCATGGTCATCCTGGACATCCATTTGCTCATCTAATTCACCACTTTGTGGCTCCTCCTCCCCCTCTTGAGCACTCCCTGAGTGCTCAACCACTTCCTCTAACCGTGCACCTGCTATGTGCGGTTTGTTCTTCCACTGTGGGCAATTGGGCTTGATATGCCCAACTTGTCCACACTCAGAGCACGTTAGCTTTGTGCTACGTCCTTGACCTCCTGAACCTCCATGAGGTTTTTGTGGAGGGCGAGAAGTGGCGGGAGCTCCTGCTCCAGCTCTCTGTGTAGCTTGTACCCCTGTTTGGGGGACACTCAGTCTCATCTCTGTTTGAGGTTCAGCATTAGGCAGACAATATGTTGTCTGCTTTGCTGTAGGACAGCTCTCTGCATTGGGAGCTGGAGACGAGCTTGCAACAGCCTGACTTCAACTATTTGTCGAAATAGGCTTTGCTTGCAGCACGTGAGCTGCGACCCGATATCATATCAGGACACATCCTCTACAGCCTTTGTGGCCTCATACAATTCAGTTATTGAACTGAATTCTGTCATGTAGCCCAGTTTTAGGACTTCATGATGCAGTGCTTCTCAAACCACTGCTACGAACCACTTGCGGATCATATATTCATCGGGCGGATGTATCATCAGCACTGCGTACTTCATAATATTGTTCAGTAACTCCTGAACAGTTCTAGTCCCTTGCATGATTGCGTCGAATTGCTTCGATGCATGTCTATGTGTGAGTGCATGTATGAATCGCTGTTGCAAACCAGCAATTGCACTCTCGAGGGTCCAATCAACTATGACTTGATCATGACGGTCGATATTTCGAGTGTACCACTCCAATGCTTTGCCTTTGAGGCAAGTGCCCAAATAGTTCAGCTGGAGTTCCATGCTGGACGGCCCCAGTAGACTTTTCATGCCTAGCCATCTCAGGATTCCTGAGACAAAGTTCTCAAATTCTTCGAGATCTGCTTTCCCAGCATATTCTGCTGGGTGAGGTAATTTTACTCTGGCTTGCTGTCCTTGTGTTTCTCAAGGGCAGCGTGCACCATCCTTGCGACTCCATCTACATAAGTAGACAGATTTCCTCCTACCTCCTGAACCCTCTGTTCAGCATCTGTAACTGCTAGTGATACCACACACGGTATCACTTGTATCTGCCTGTGTGGACGAGGGACGTGATTATTCACATCCTGCTGCACTGGTGGATCAACAATGTCTTCATCGATCTGATACAACAGTTGACGTTTATTGGCCGTTAAGAACACATCCCTCAGTCTATAACTGCTATTGAGGGTGGATCGAGCCACTCTCGCTGACTCGATCAGCTTGTTGAAGGAATTGCCTTTGACTCCGGCAACATATGCCTCCTCAACTAGATTATCCGCATGTTTAGCACAGAGTTCTAGCACACAGTGTTTCTGTCACACCACCTTATTCTCAATCCTATCCCAGTGATCAAATTTACGTTCAATGGTAACGTGAGTGCTAGTCGTGGTACTGACACTATCGGTGTTAGACTTCATCATCTCTCACAATGACTGTTGGGGCACTGCCTTGAGCACTTCTTGCCCATTGTATGTCATTTTCGATCTGTGAATTCCTTTGCAGATATTTTCTCTATTGTGAGCCTCTAGCTCACGATCTGTCTCTTCCTCAGTACGCGCCAGCGTACTGATGCTATCCTGCTCTAGGGTAGCACTCACTTCACAAGGACCATTCCTCTTGCTTGGTCCAGATGGAGGTGGCATCCTCTGTCTATCTCGTTTCTTCTGAGCCTTCACAGCCTTGCGGTCGGCTTCACAATCCCTATTGGGATTGTTTCCACGCTTGGGGGCCTTTCCATGTAAAGGTCCCTGTACTTCCTCCTCCAGAGACTGTATTAGCAGTTCCATACTGTCTCCTAAGGTTTGGAGTTGGTTTGCAGCATCGCCTGCTGCACGAGCTGCCTCAGCTGCTCGTTGGCGCACTTCATGTGTAGTGTCTATGTGTTTACGGCTCTCTTTGAGGGCCGTAATCATCCGGGCAATATGTCCGGTTGTACCCTCATATCACCGGGTTTTGTCTTCCTGGCATATTGACCCATGCTCTTCTGTCCCTGTTTGGGATGGTGAACTTCATGATCTGCGATGTTCTTGAACATGCGGCAGCTGGGACATTCACACTCCTGGTGAATTGTCAGTGTCGCTCATCAGCACTTCTCTTGACTCATCGAGGGACGATTGTAACTTCAATCTGGTCAAAGTTCTTTTTGTTTTCTTAACAGGCGATATTTCGTCTGTTTCTGATTCCTTTGGTGCAGATCTTCTTAGATCCACCGATACTTGCTTTCAACTCATGGAGTCAGAAGCTACAGGCGTCATAGTTCTACAAGGACTGGATATCCTCGTCGATGTTCCCGTTTGCCTGTCCACCTCGTGGGCAGGCTCGACTCTCCTGTCTGGGCCCTTCGCTGTGGCTCCAGACGTATCTGGATCCTCTCCAGATCTAGATGCTTGGCTTCGAGTTCTTATTGAAGTCATAGATCTCTGATCTATCAGCCACACTGTGGTGTTCTTCTACTGATTTAGAAGAATCAACAGTAAACATCTGTTTACTGTTTCTGTAAATCCCGGTGAGTATTAAACTCGTGGGTCTGGGTAAAAAGATTGGTTGATCTTTAGATTTATCGCAGTACTGCCAATCTGATTGGCAGTCAAAAAAGTGTAAAAATCTAATTGTTCACACTGAACAGACTAAGCCAATATATGTATTGGGGTCTGTGAGTTTGTGTGTTACAAGTAAAAGATATGATTATCTAAGTACTTGTGGACAACTGTATAGTTGTCCACTATCTACAAGCACCCCTAGTGGGTGGCTTATATGATACAACCCATAAGTCACTCTGGTGACTTATCTACCTAAGATAGTAGCATATATGCTACTATATATGTATATAAGAATATGCATCCTTACAGCCACCATTTACTTATTGTGTTGTACGCTTTACAGATGTACAGTGTGTGCTTTGTTTCTTTACAATGTTTCCATAACATTGCAGCGTTCCGACGCATCTGTACTGCGTGTCTTGGTGTAACGAGGCTCGTGTCTTTCCATTTGGTGTTCTCAAAATCGGTGACAGAGCAATCTTTGTTCATGAGTACCAGTCTCCTGAGCATTTGTATATGGTGTTCTTTTACCTGGCCATAGCGCAAGTGACGGAGAAACTCAAGCCACTTCACGTCCATGACCCGAACTTGTTGCTCCAGCAAAACCACGACGTGAAATTGTTCGTACAATTTACGACCATTTTGTTCTTTGAGTGTATCATAGTGGCTGTTCATAGGATAATCACCGACGAAGAAGAGAATTGCGAATGCGAAAGATGCTGCTGAGATGTTTTCGAAAAAAGCTCGTACCACTTAAAATATATCCACCCAATTGTAAAATTACACAGATGCTTATTATGGCTTGACTATTCGTCCTTATCTGGCCTTGTCGCAAGCAAGGTTCCCGGCGCGCCGGTATTTATGTGAACGTTTGAACGCGAAGCAGCTAGCTCCGTTCCTAAAAATTGGCTTATCTATTGCTATAAAGACCTTACAAGACATCAAACGAAATTTATGTAATTTTCCACCTCTTGAAGATCGTTGGACGCCATTTATGCATTATAGACTTGCGTAAGATATTTACTTCTTCTAGGGAGGTTATGAAAGTTTGGACACATTACTCAGACTTAACCTTGAACGCAAGTCAGCGGAGTGTCTGGGGTCTGGATATTATTTGCTGGAGTGGTCTTGCTAGCCGCCAAGGCCCAAGGTGGAGCGCTCCAGAAAAGTCCCAGGTCTACGCGACGACTGGTAATATAAAAGAGAGGCTTTGGTAAGGAAGTAGACTTGGTAGATGTACAGAAGTGAGTTAGAGATGCAGGTGTAGGTTGCATGTGGACAACAGGAACAAACGACTGATTATATTATCTAAGAAATTATTGTAGGCGCCGTCGTCAAGCGCAAGACTTTCCTCCCTTCCACTATTTGCTCGAACAGCAACGAGGTGTAATTCCTGTTCAAGATCGACGGCTCTGATTTCCTCGACGAGGCTGTATTACGCACCACACACTCTTTCATTTAGATGCACTGATATTACATATGGCTCACCCTCACTTTGGACCCGCTCGTTATGTCTCCTCCGACGTTCCTATTCCTACATCTCATGTACCCTCACAGTTTAAACAGCCACAAA
Organism: Ramaria rubella; assembly: GCA_015039355.1. Lineage (NCBI taxonomy): Eukaryota > Fungi > Basidiomycota > Agaricomycetes > Gomphales > Gomphaceae > Ramaria > Ramaria rubella. The sequence continues at coordinate 76,355 of MU134476.1, forward strand.
CAGGAACTCTTCGTCGAGGCAAAACACTCACTCGACCCGAACGTGGCATCGCACCCGTCCCACTCATTAACCCTCCAGCGATCCTCACTCCTTCTGCATCGCGCTCTCTACCTTCCCATGCATTGCCGTCCATCGCCAATGATTGGAATCCATGGAGTACATTCTCCTATATAGTCACATTTTGGGCCCCTGCATTTCTTCTTTCTTCATTAGGAGGTCTTAAAGATCGACCCACTCGACAGGCATGGCGTGAAAAGATTGCTCTGTGTTTCATTGCGCTGGTGCTTGGTGGGCTCGTTGGTTTTGCTACAGTTGGTCTCAATAGAGCCCTCTGTCCAAACGACGCTGGAACCAACTTAGAGCGTTTCATCAGCGTTGGCTCCAACCCTGCCGCATTAGGAATACAGGGGTTTGTGTTCAACATATCGAATTCCAAAACGACATCACAAGTCGACTTTTATCAACTGGCAACCGAATCGCCTGTCGAGGATATCACAACATTGTTCACTCGAAGTGTCTCTGACTTTCCTTCGTGTCAGGGACTTAATTTTAAGGTCGCGACCGATCCCCCATGTCCAAACGCTACAGCCTGCCCCCTTTCCTTACTCGGTGACTCCACGTTCTCACAATTGAATCTCATCAATACCACCAAGACTGTTGGTTACGACTGGGATCATGTTCATGACCTGAACAACTACATTGTTATCGACGGTGCCGTCCTGAACCTAAATCCGTACATCAATGCCCATCCCGAGCCCATTCCCACTGACACGGTAGACATTGCTATCCGCACCATTCTTAAACAACAAGCCTTCGGTAGTGGTAAGGACGGTACTCGTCTCTTCTATGACCGGGCCGATCTCAGATCTGCCGTGCCTTGCTTGACTCAACGGTACTACGCCGGGAACATCGACAAGATTACTCCTGGATGTTTCGTTTCACAGCTATTTCTTTACGTTGGCTTGATTGTCATTCTCGGGCTTGTTCTCGCCCGCTTTGCCATGGCTTGCATCTTCAATTGGTTCCTCTCCGCGCGCCTCGTGGCACCACCGAAGAACCTTAGTCGGACCGTTATCAGTCCTTCTGTGCTTCCAGAAGGTGCAAACGTTGCCGTTGATAATAAAAATGGCACCGCGCCATGGGCAGATCCTAGCGGCCCTCGTGGTAATAAAGCATTGGTGAAGCTGTCCTCGCAACCTCCTGCAAAAATCACCATGTCCCAGATTGGCGCGGAGCTGTTCGCAATCTGTCTCGTTACCTGTTATTCCGAAGGCGAGGATTCGCTCCGCACAACCCTTGACTCCATATCCGCTACGTCGTATTCCGATGCGCGCAAACTCTTGTTTGTAGTATGTGATGGTATGATCACTGGAGCAGGTGAGAAGCGCAGCACGCCGGACATCTGTGTCGGGTTACTCGAGGCGGACCCCCGGTTTGGAAATCCAGAACCCATGGGGTATTTTGCAGTGGGCTCAGGGACGAAGAAAGAAAACAGAGCCATGGTATATGCAGGCCATTATAGTGAGTGATGTTTCCACCTTTATTATAAAGCAAATACTTAAATCTCAATATACTGTAGCCGTCGCCGGACGTCGGACACCGACGATTATCATTGTAAAATGTGGTACAGAGGCTGAGGCGCGCACCGACAAGAAGCCCGGCAATCGTGGTAAACGAGATAGCCAACTTATCCTTATGAATTTCTTCTCTCGTGTCACCTATAACGATCGTATGACGCCGCTCGACTTCGACTTGTTTCGTAAGATCCAATCGCTCATGGGTGTTACGGCTGATTTTTTTGAAGTCTGCTTGATGGTGAGGCGTGGCTTTTTAATATATCACACGTTACTAACGCGGATCCAGGTGGATGCCGATACCAAAGTTTATCCCGATTCCCTTCGACAGCTGGTGAACAGCATGCATCACGACCATTACATCATGGGCGTGTGTGGTGAGACCCGAATTGCCAACAAACGGCAGTCGTGGGTAACTGCAATCCAAGTCTACGAGTATTTCATTTCACACCATCTCGCAAAGGCTTTTGAATCCGTGTTCGGTGGTGTCACATGCCTTCCTGGATGCTTTTCCATGTATCGACTCAAAGCACGTAAGGTGACTGACGACGATTGGGTGCCGATCCTCTGCAAGCCCGAGATCGTCCGCGAGTATAGTCAAAGTGAGGTCACTACTCTGCACCAGAAGAACCTTCTTCTCCTCGGAGAGGACCGCTTCCTCACGACGATTCTTTTACGAACGTTTCCTAATCGAAAGATGATGTTCGTGCCGCAAGCCCGCTGTCGCACTGTCGCACCCGACACATTCCGTGTTTTACTATCTCAGCGGCGTCGGTGGATTAACAGCACAATCCACAATCTCATGGAGCTGGTGCGTGTGCGCAACCTTTGCGGCACTTTTTGCTTTAGTATGCAATTTGTCGTGTTCATGGATCTCCTTGGCACGGTCGTACTTCCCGTGGCGATCTGTCTAACATACTCACTTGTCGTTAACATGATACTTGACCCACCAAAGACATTCGATCAGGCCATCCCGCTCATGCTACTCTTAGCGGTAATCGGACTGCCAGGTGTACTGATTCTTATCACAACCAGGAAAGTTGTTTACGTCTTTTGGATGTTAATATATCTTGTCGCGCTCCCTGTCTGGAATTTCGTCCTACCGGTTTATGCATTCTGGCACTTTGATGACTTCTCCTGGGGCGAGACTCGGTGAGCTTCCTATCGGCATTTCTGTCCTTAGCCTTACCGACAATAATTTAGTAAAGTCGAAGGGGAGGCCAAAGGCCAGGCCCATGACATCGGCTCGGGCGTTTTCAACGGTAGTTCGGTGCCTCTAAGACGATGGGAAGACTGGGAGCGTTCACGTCTGCGAAAAATTAAACGCGAAGAGAAAAGACGACGCGATTTAGCGCGTGCTTTTCCTAATGGCTACCAGCACTCCGAGTACCTTCATGCAGGCGATGCACAGAGTCAGTATGACGGTTCTGACACTGTCTCTATGGCCTCTTCTGACGAGGATACGTGGGGCGGACAAATTGGGACATACAATGAGAATAGCAAACAATATCCGCCGCCGCCGCCTGGGTTACTGTTACCTCACCGTGAGATGATTTCCACTGCCCAAACGGTGGACATGACCGAGATGGTGGCGATGTTGGAAAGCGGTTTCGATGATCGACCGACGCAGGATTCCCATCCCTCATTAGCGTCCCTATCACCACCATCGCGATTTTTGGATCCAAACGGTACACCAGCCCTACAGCGATATCAATTGTCTGATGCACCATCTCCCCCAAGATTTGAAGCATATGCCACAGGACACAGACTCGGCGGTCCCATTCGGGCGCCATCACGCCACCTTGTGTCGCCCGTGTCACCTACGATGCCAGTGAATGGGTCGAGTTCGGCTGTTAGCGGCGAATGGAAGACACACGCAAAGAAACGTAGCGCTGGACGTACAGTTGATAGTGGAGGCGGAGGCGCTAGCTATGGACCCTTGGGACCTCTTGACCCTGGTAGCCAGATATGATTACTCTTTGGTTTTGTACAGACTCGGATATCCTCATTCGTTATTTTTCTCTTATATGTCACATCACCGCATTTAATGCATTGTTCTCTTTCTGTAGTATCCGTTCACAGGCACAAGAAACAAACATAGGGACGCGTTGTTTGACCATGTGTGTCCAAGCATCACTAGGTTGCTGGGTGAGACTCCCACGATATGGCGCCTTAATGAGGTAGTTTCCTTGACTTTCGCCTTTCACCAGACTTTGTGGACTCAATTCTCTTCCAGTGCCACCACCATCCAACTATTACTGCACGTATATCGTGCTACTTTGCTTGTCCCTTTACCCTCATAGTTGATAACACTGCCTAGGAACAATATAATAATCACCACTCAACCTCCGCTAACAACTATCGGCACCGTTCTGCGTCAGTGCCTTAGAAGGTATGTTAACCTTTGTCACTGAGAAATACGCAAATAACACTACTGCCAATTTGCTCATAATACTCAAGATTTTTGTAATGAGTGTGTCTTGCCCACTCGAGACGTTGCCAGATGGTTTATTAGACAGTACGTAAATTGCTGCAATGTACGCTGCTCCCAGGCACCGATAGTGTTACTTTACTATGTTAGCTCTGGTGTCCAGTATCTTGCAGACATGTCCGGCACTGGCGAGTACGCTTCTTTCTGCATTTGGCACCCGCGTCCATGCCTCAGCCGTTCGCGTATTGTTTACCGCTATCACAATCCCTGACGATGCGCGTTTTTTTCTCGCCCCAAATGTCCAAAATTTCACCACCGGACACCCAGTTTCTGCCATTCTCTTGAACTCAGATCGTTATGGAGGGGCAGTTAGAAGAATCACCATCATGGACACAGGACTACCACCGCCTTCTCAGGCTCTGAATGCGGAAACGTCCCTCGGCTTGGTTAAAATTGACGAAGAGGATAGTGATATTGACTATGCAATGGAAAGGCGATTCCGCATCGCAATCCAACCTATGGCTGCTAAAAACTTGAATCAACTTCTGACCGTATGCCTGAATCTGGAAGAGTTTTCGTGGACTAGCTCTAACCCTCCCCCCGACGGCGTGTGCGAGGTGTGTTTTCCTATTTTCTCAAGTATTAGTACTCATTCCCCGATTTAGATTCTTTCGGAACAATGCCTTCGACTCATTAGCTTCACTTTCCAACCCGGTACCCCATTACGTACAGTGTTTGGAAAACCCGCAGCTGGAGTTTCCCCTCCTACTCGTTTGACCGTTCCCAAGTGGGATGCTCCATCGCTGCCGCTTTTGGCAGCATTGCCTCTCACGAAGCTCAACATCACCCGGTTATCTCAACATGGTGCTCGTGCTCTTGCGATTCTTTTTATACACCTTGGTGAATGCTCTCTTCTGGAGGATGTTGGTCTCGACTTTGTGTGGCTCGACGATCCACTGTGCGGGAAACTCGTGGAGGCTGGGCGGAGGATCAGACGATTAACAATTGGCACAAGCGGAACGAAACTCACGGATAAAGGCCTGATCAACATTTTTGAAGGCTGCGATTCATTGGAAGACTTCAGTTTGGTTGAAGCACAGGGTAAACTTGCACGCAAGGCTGCATTTGATATGTACATTGCATTGACTGTTTTCAGGTCGTCTCAGTCGGAATTTGTGGTCGAAGTTTGATACACTACCGACTAATATGCATAAGCTGAAGATTGCCATCTCAGAAAGTGGTCCTCATCACTCGTGGACGGCAGATCATCTTCTTTCATTCTCTAGGCTTCAACTTGACGTTTTATCACACTTGTCCATACTACGCATCACCCCACACCCTCATTTCGCATCGTCAAGCAACGACCTCGAGTATGATGCACAGATTGACGATATAGCAACACTGAAAGCCATTCCGAAGGATATTGTTACCGCAATTAGAGGAGCAACAGCACTCATTGTGCTTGAATGTGACTGGTGGTCGTGGAAATCAGAAGACATCAAGATACTTTTGGAGCGATGCATTCAGCTAGAGGTCATCAGTTTACTTTATTAGTTGCTAGAGCTTACTGCTTTAACTTTCCTCTAGTACATTAAATTGGCGTTCGATGCTCCATTCACGAAACTTTTGACTTTGACTTCTGCATTCACACCTCTAACCCGACTGCTCAAACTTGCTGTGTCTATACCCCCAGAACATACTTTAGGGCCTACCCCTCCAATGTCCCCTGCACAAGGAGTGTCGCCTTCTCATCCTCTGACGCCTGCTGCATCACCGATTCGTCGTCGAACATCTCTTCCATCCCCAGATTCTGACCCTTCATCTCACTTTTTCTGTACGGATGATATCAAATTCAGTGGGCCTGCAGATCCGTCGTTACCGCCAACGAGAGAAGTGAAGAGGTTTGTAAAGAAATGCCCCAGGTTGGTTGAATTGGGTAAGTGCGCTTTCGCGCAATCTCGCTCTCGCAGTATCGATAGGTTGCTTCAGAATGGTATGGACGCAACGCACGCGGGAAGTGGCTCATTTCACGGTCTTCCACCACATCGAAGATCAACACCAATGTAGGTGTAGAATATCATCCTCCTGAAGCCTCTCCAAGCGCTTGGAAGCGCGCGAGTCTCGAAAAAGCTACTGTGGAAGCTCTTCATTCTGGTGGCAGCCTTTCTCAAAGTATAGAACGTCAAGGACAGTACTGGACAGGCCTCAAGGCGGAGCAATTTTTTGCTGACAGAGCCGCTGAGAAAGAAAAGGAAGACAGAGTATCCCCAATTGAGAAGCCCAGCAAGTCAAATGGCACGGGCAAACGGTTTTCAAACTCTTTGACATCACTTTCCGCTAATGCTCCCACTACGATAAGCACAGACCGGCGGAGTGCCTCCACTCACTCCCCTGTGCAGCCCTTTACTCCGCTCTCTCCCCCGACGTCCACAAAATCTTTTGCACCCACTGACAATACTGCCGGGCTGACCACAGATATACACTTGAGGACATCAGGTCAGTCTACTCAATCTCCGAGACGGACACCATCGGAACCGTCTCTTCGCAACAACGGTGCTGGGGGTAGTCGGGCGCGAAGTGCCACAGCATCAGGAACCGCTCAGGGAGGACCCGGATCAACTCACGGCAGAAATGGCAACTCGGGCAGTGGGAATCGTGACGGACGTGGACGAGGAATCAATTCCTCAGGTAAGTCGAGCGGAGGCGGCAGATCAAAACGAAACTCGAGCACCAATGGAGGTTCTACTCGTAATGGTGGACGAGGACATGGAACTAGTCGAGGGGGCGGAAAACGCAAGGCACCAACATTCACCACTACCGCCTGAATTTTGAACATGTGACCTCAACCAGACTTGTCTTCAGCGGACCACTCCGCCACCTTCCTTTCTAAATTGTTGGTTTCCTCTGTACTCAGTGAGCCTGTTTGACTAAATAGTGACCGATTGAATGTATGTCCATTTTTGGCGCCGATTTGCTGGTTGAGACGGAACAGCTGTGTTTGATTGACCGCACCGTGACGGCACGGGACGTCACATGTATGTACACTAGTGTAAACTCAGCGCATGTCTCGCTGAGTTGCTAGCCTCATGATTGTTCCAATGACAAATTCAGCTGCTCTCTGATGTGCTGGCGAGTGCCAAGTGGTTATGTCATTTTCAGAGCTTTCGACGCATCCCCCTCCCAAACTCGGGCAACATTGTCCAGCCGATAAAGTGGACCTTCGGCTTTATGCATACAAGACTGTCAGGATGCTTCATGACTGCACTGGTACAGCAAGCCGGGCCGCATGGAGACGAACGACATTCGGAGACAGGATAAGAACTCACGAGAAGTGTACTTGTGCTGAACCCTCAGTATTGTCAGCATGCGTGGCCTTCTCATACGCATCGCACTGCTTTGTGTGCCGCAGTTGGTTGTTTCACAGGGATTTACTACTAGTTCGTATTGGCCTTGTTTGCAATTCAATTGTGCATCCTAACAATTGTTTTTCACAGGGTCATGGTCGGAGTCACGTTCACTGGCAAACAGGGTTGTCGCGAATCTGACACTTCTTGAGAAAGTGGGCGTCGTCACTGGAGCCGGCGCAGCACGCTGCATTGGAATGACTATTGCGGTCAATCGCTCCTTACCCGGTCTCCCTACGGGAATCCCTAGCTTTTGTCTGAATGACGGTCCAGCCGGCGTACGTACTGTCGATCTTGTTACTGGATTTCCAGCAGGCATCAATGTTGCAAGCACGTCAGTGGCATCTCCTGGTTCTCCAACGGTGTCTAAGTTCAAGACATATTCTATATTTAGATTCAGCAGGCGTCTCATGAGGGCTCGAGGTCAAGCAATAGGAGAAGAATTTAGAGGAAAAGGCATCAAGTGAACACCATTTTTTATGATTTATTTCACCGTTGACACTAGTGCCAGCGTCATGTTGGGTCCAGATATGGACATAATGCGCTCCCCTAAGCAAGGCCGCGCTTGGGAGGGATTTGGCCCCGAACCTTGGCTTTCCGGAGAAGCTGCCTTTCAGACTGTTCAAGGTGTTCAGTCAACAGGCGTGGTGAGTGTGCACCGGCTCCATTTCTCATAGTCGCGCTAAGATCGCATGTCTTCAGCAAGCATGCGCGAAGCACTTTACATCGTACATCCAAGAGCATTTTCGTATGACATACTCTGCTGATGTAGATGACCGCACCATCCACGAGGTGTACTTTTATCCATTTCTGCGGGCCATCGAGGTACTCAATATTTTCGAGTCTTTGGCAAAATTCATTTGTACCATTATTAGGCCGATGTCTCTTCGATCATGTGCGCTTACAACAGGTTCAATTCGACCTATGCGTGTGGCAACTCGGGTTTACTTGGACCAGATGGTCTTCTTGGTCAAAGTGGTTTCCAAGGTAGGTCAAAGAGTAAACCAAAACATGCCGAGTTGTCAACACTGCAGCTATAGGGTACGTAGTTAGTGACTGGGGTGCAACGCACCCTACGACTGATCAATACGCAAATGCGGGGCTTGATATGGAGTCAGTACATTTCAAGGTTTACTCTGATCTGGTCTGACATGATATAACCTTCACAGGCAGCCCGGTGGCTCCCTTACCGGCAACGGTCGGTGAATACATCCAGTGTCATCATCTGTTATTAACAATTTAACCACAAAGGTGGAGGCATCTTTGGCCCCGAGCTTGAAGCAGCCGTCGCGGCTGGGAATGTCTCTGAATCACGACTTAATGACATGGTCGCTCGTGTGCTCACGTCCTGGTTTCGTCTGGGACAAGACTCTGGTTATCCTCCACCAAACTATGATACGCAACATCCGGATGGAGGAGGCCCTCTCAACCTCAACGTAAGCGTTCGTACTAGTGCGCATACTGCCATCACTCGCGAAATTGGCGGCGCGAGCACCGTGTTGCTCAAGAATACCAACGACGCTCTCCCTCTGAAAGATATAGAGAAAAAGATCGCGGCCATCGGATTAGACATCCTACCTCCTGGGCAAAACTGCAGCAACAATGCATGTGACGAGGGAACCGTCGTTATGGGGTACGTACTGTTTCCGCGCTCTCTGGCAAGTAGTTTATGGCCTTTTCTTAGATGGGGTTCGGGGACAATCTCGATCGACTTTGTGGCTGACCCCATAGACGCAATTAGCACCTACGCCAAGACTATTGGTGCGGAGGTCACTAGCTCTCCGTCTAACGACATCGACGCTGGCGTCCAGGCAGCGATTGGTGCGGATGTTGCACTCGTTTTCGTTAACGCGATCAGTGGAGAAGTTGGGAATGTAGATGGCAATGAAGGAGATCGGAACGACCTCGAGCTATGGCTCAATGGCAGTTCTTTGGTGAGATACCATCAAGATGCGTTGCGCTAACAGACCTAATACTAGTCCTTTTAGGTGTCAAGCGTGGCTGCTGTTAATAAAAATACCGTGGTAGTAATTCATTCTACTGGTCCTGTTCTGTATGTTATTCCTTTGCATGCAGTACGATCGCGAACTCATGCTATGTTATGTTACCCTTAGCGTGGGAGCTTGGAATGATTCTCCAAATGTAACTGCCGTCGTCTATGCCGGTGTGCCTGGGGAACAAACTGGCCCAGTGATCATTGATGTCCTCTCTGGTGCGGTAAATCCCAGTGGACGTTTACCGTTCACTATGGCCGCAGTACGTAGATTTTTGCGACCAAAAATAACTTGTTGTTCACCTCGCACAGAACCCTGACGATTATCCCACGGACATTCTGTACAATTCCACCGACCCTGATCCTACAGTAAGTAAAGACAAACCTCGTTTCTGGAAGTCATTAATTTGAATTTTTTATAGCTTAATTTCACTGAAACACTGTTCCTCGACTATCGCCACTTCGACCAGGCTAACATTAAACCCCTCTATGAGTTTGGATTCGGACTCTCATATACTACTTTCTCCTATTCGGAACTTTCTATATCTCTCTCTGGTTCGGGCGCGACTGTATCTTTCACGCTTGAAAACACCGGCAAGAGAGATGGCATCGAAATACCCCAACTCTATCTAGAGTTTCCTAACAACGCAGGCGAGCCTCCGAAAGTTCTCAGAGGCTTTGATGATATCAACCTTAACAAGGGTGCGAGTCAACGCGTTACGTTCGAATTGACGGAGAGGGACCTGAGGTGAGCATTTACTGCCGCCGATCTTTTCAAGTCTATTTTACCTATCGTGTTATAGTATCTGGGACACTGCCAGCCAGAGTTGGAGGCGACCGTCTGGGAAATTCGTGTTCCACGTCGGGGCCTCCAGTCGGGATATCCGACTTCAGGGCTCGTTGTGAGGTGAACCCAAAAAGTTTATATTCCTCTTAGGTGCCTTTGAAGTAGATATAGTACGTTAGTGGTTGCCGTCCTGAGTTGCGATTACATAATCGAGCCAATATGTATCATCTCGACTGCGGGGACTGTGTTAGTAAACAGGAAGTCTCAGTTTGACAGTCGTTCAGTTCTACAAAAAAAATATACGTGATGTAGACTGGTACCAAGCTCAAACTCCGATGTCCGCTTTCATTTCCCGCAACATGATGCATCTAACTTTCATGATATCTGTGAGCCCTCCCCCGCATTGTTTCAGACATAATATACCTGTGGATTTGCTTCCAACGTTTTTTGGGTTTCGCTTTCTAGCGTTGTGCTAACCTGCCAAGCGGAAGTTGATGTGGAGCGCTCCAGTGTCTACCAAAGTCGTACAGAGCTGCCTACCAAGCAGACTCAATTTGCTTCATTTCAGGTTAATGTGGAGCACTAAAAAATCAAGCTTTGATAAACTGACAGCAAATCCGCTCCAATGAAGGAACTTGTACTTACACGTGCGCCCACAAACTTGAATACAATGTATACGGGCCGGTGAATCAAGCGTACGTACTGGTCTACTGGATAATCATCAAGAGATAAATCTATATCTTATTTTGGAGCCGATAGAGGTAGTAATTCATGTATATAGTATAGATACCAGCGAAATCAGAAAGTAGTCACATTATACTACTGCCTGTGCAACGAACGTACGCAAGTGCCTTCCAATTTTCTGGCATCCAAGGGGCAATAAAGACCGACTTTTGAGCTAATCTCGAAGCACACTCGTAAGCTCTCACATCCGCAGCGGCGGCAATTGCAGAAATACGCAAAGTACAATCCAACAATTCTCGGTGAGACGCCGCCTGGCCTCCTGTGATAACGGCCCTTGCAGCGGCGGATTGTTTCTGCTGGAGAAGTAGTGAGGCAAAGGTTATGCGTGACGTATGGTCGAGGGGTTGTGTGTGGACGGTACATTGGCATTCCGAGAGTGCTTCCTTTTCGCGACGCTGAGAGATAGAGTGATGAAGTCAGTTACAAATGCTTCAGGACAGGTTGAGGCAGTACTTGGGCCAAATGATGTTGGGTAAGCAACCGTGAAACAATCCGTCCAGGATCCAGTTCCGCTCGTTTGCTTAGGGGTAGCGCTTGAATTTCAGAGAGAGCCGCGTTCACCAGTGAGTCATCCGAATCCAAAATACCCATAGCAACCAAAGTAGTCATAGCAGTGAGGTTTTCTGGGTCAGCTGAAATACTAAAAATAACATAAGCCTTTGTTCGAGTCTCGATGAGCATTAAAATCACCATTCTAAAAGCTGGCCTCGTGCTGTTTCTCGCGCCTCATCGCCTCCTAAAGCCCAGAGTGTTTTAGCGAGTAGGACAGTGACGTGCCCTCGGACTTTGACCATGTCCAAGGGCAGCTCTCCTAATGCAGATTCAAACATCCCTAACGCATCTTCCAATTCTCCTAGTCTAAAGTTTCCCAGCCCTGAACCAAACTGAGCATGGGCTCTCAGGGTCTTTGTTCGATTTGAATCATCGTCCAGAGATAACAAGCTCAAGGCGCTACCAAACGCCTCTACCGCTCCAGCGAAATCCCCGATCGCGAGACGAAGACGGCCAAGTGTCCCGTTCGCGAGAGCAAACTGCTGCTCAGTGCATGCGTCCTCAGTTTCTTCATAAGAACGCTCCAGTAGGACGATTGTTCTGGACAACAGGTCCAGAGCAAGCGGAATTTGATTCAAACGCTCACACACTAGAGCGAACAAATGCAGGGCTGCAGGGTCATTCGGCCGCTGCTTGCAATAACGATCAAGGGCATGGAACGGGGAAAGCAATGCATCACGAGCGGTTGTCTGTATCATATTTAAATCAACCAATTGTTTAAATGCTCGTTTGGAGAACTCGAGGTCAGCTTCAGGCTTGTGAAAAAGAATTTTAACCATCAAAAGCAAAATATAATACATTCCGGGACGTACCACATCGTCTGAAATATCGACGGCATGTGCGAATAAAGTGTGTGATTCTACATGATGTTCGTTTTTTGTTGCAACAAGACCTTGGCCAACCCATGCCAGGGCATAATCAGGATCAAGTGTTTGTGCACGAAATAGAGCTTCATTAGCAAGTTCAGTGTCGCCATAATACTGGTAAAGTAGCCCAAGGTTTGTCCAGGTCCAAGCACTCTGATGGACGCAGAAATAAGCCATAACCCATCGGCAACTGAAGATTTCTCACTTTTGCATCACATTCCAGTGCCCTGACGTAGGCATTTTGTGACACCTTAGGGTCTTCGGTAAAGTTCAAATGGCCCATTAGGTTCCAATATACGTCATTGCCGGGATCGCTCGTTATAGCTTTTCGAATGAGATCTTGTGCTTGTGTAATGGCAAGTTTAGATTTCTCTTGGTCCTTTGTCCGAGAAGAAAAGCGAGTTAATGACATGGAAAGGTCAAACCACGCGCTCGCGGCCGCATTTTCGTCAAGAGTGTCTAAAGTGGCCCGATAATCGTAGGCAGCCACCGCTAATTGAAGGGCTAAAAACCCATCGATGTCTTGACTCTCCGAGTCCACCGTGAGGGGGAAATCAATTATTCCCCGGGCGACGTTGGCTGTTTCATTGGTACCAACCAAAGAGGCGAGAGAGTGCAGCGAATTTCTCACAGAGTCGATATCATGGAAGGATACTGATCTAGAAAGTTCGAATAAGGCGTCGGCAACAACCTTCCACGTCACCCGTCGGAAACCAGGACTAATGGCCAAAAGATTCAATGCCACAGTAATTGAAGCGACCAAAGAAGCTTCTCCTCGGGAATGAAATCCCTCGAAGGATTGACTGCGAGCATACGTGAGGTGTGTGTCTGCTAGAGCCAATGAAACACATATATCATCCGAGTGAGATTTTAGGACATCCTCAAATATTTCAATTGCTCGCGAATACTGTCCCATCAGCCTATAAATGTCTCCCAATATGTAGAGACACATCCAGTCGTCTGGTCGGATCTCCAGAGCTCTTTCCAGCGCTTTGATAGCCGCCGCGTGACGACCGGATTTTGCATACGATTCCCCTAGCCTCTGCCATGAAACAAAGTCACCTTGGTCTGCTCGTAGAGCCACCTGGAATGACTGTGTAGCCGAAGAATAGTTACCACGATTCTAAGAATCAGTTAGTGCAGAACTGGGCCGTGATGACACTAGGTTATACCAATTCGACGACGCCAACCGCTCTCCAAGCCCAAGCATTCGTTGGTAGATACCTCGCAGAGATTGTATTATTATTTCCGGAGTTTCCCCCCTCAAGACCGCCTTCACCGTCAATGGTCCGACGAGCGACAACTTCCACCAGATCCCATTCTCTCTCCTCAGCAAATCCTTCGGCAAGTCTTCTAGCCGCTTCCGCCTCCCGTGCGTCAAGCTCAAACGCTTTTTGAAAGCACTTTGAGGAGCGGTCAAGGTCTGGGGGAGACGCCACCTCTGCATAATAGATACCTAGTGAGGTAAAGGCTGGGGCGAAGGTGGAAGAGCGTTTTAAAGAGATTATGAAATTTTTGTAAGATGTCTCTCGATCTGCGTATGCGTTCATGCGGAGACTTGTCCTAAATTTCTCATCACATACCTCCAGAGTCCCAAAGAGACTTCCCCAACCTCCACCATGCCCTAGCCTTTTGCTCCTCCTTTCCCTCCTCATTGTCAAGAGTGCGTACTACTAAATTGAGCTCGTCAATACCTTGTTGCAAACGTCCATCTCTTACTATACACCATGCCCACTCTTCCTTAGCTTCTAATTTGACATCGTAGTCAGGCTCAAGTCCAACGATGCGTTTGAAAATATTTTCAGCTTCGGACCATTGATCGCTGTATTGCAAAACGCAACCTTGACTCATTAAGCACGGGATGTTGTTAGGGTCCTGAAGCAAGATGTCTGAGAGTATCTTCTGAGCACGAAGATGGTGTTTGGGAGGGTAAAGCTTCACCAAGCTTATCGCGAGCACAACTTGGAAACCCCGTCTTGTTCTGAGGGAGATATTAGCTTGAGAGACCATGCAATTTGATATCAAATACTTTCTGGGGAATGAGTTTACCGGTATCAGTTTCGGCCTTATTCAGTAGATCGAGACCAATCTCAGATATCTTGATAGCGCTCTCATAATCCATTTCCATTTGGTATATTTCACAGATGATTCTGTGCGCTAAGACGCAGTCCGGAAGTTCTGCGAAAGCACCCTGTATGTCAAATTCGTTTCAACAAATAGACAATTGATACTTCTCATAACAAACCAGGATGCAGCTAAATGGGTCATCAACAACACCTGCGGTAGGTACCTCCGGTTCGCTTTCGCACGATATTTCTCCGTCTGTTTCCATAATTCTGACAGGTAAATGCATATAACTGAAGTACCCCTGCAGCAATTTTGTTAAGGGTAGAGAAGGGAATATTTCAGTGAATTGACGAAGGGTTCGAAGATCATAGTCCGCTGGGGTCAAATGAGAGGGATTCAGAATTTTGTTTCTTGTGATAAGTCTGGCTTTACCTATTTCATAAGCGTCTTTGCTCTCAATGTAGAACAACCATGCCAATTCGTTCTGAATCTGGAGTAAGACGATCCCATTACTGAGATCTTCTACCTCAGACAGCAGCTTTTGCTTTGCGCTGACATCTTCTCCAATCGCTGATAAAGATTTTAAGTGTTGATATTTTCGCTGTAGTAATTTGGACTCTGTGAGTCGGCGGAGCTCGTCGTTGGTATTCGGATGGTTTAGGATTTCGTTATATAACGAAGGCAGCTGATGGGGATGAGTGTCATATGTAAAAATGCATCACCGACCCCACCTTTGACTTGTCCCAAACTTCTCTTCCGACTGTGTTTTTTATCTGTTCAGGGCGACCCGCATCAAGTCTCGTCCTGCGCCGATCAACTTCTTTTTTAATATTTTCTTCTTCCTCCGTTTCTGTAAGGGTTACAATTTCTTCTAATGTAAGCAAGGAATTGTGCATAGCCATTTGGATTACGTAGGTGGTTGTAGAAGTTGGGGCCGTAGGTTCGGCTTCAGGTAAGGCGTTCAGGGCGGGGTAGAGCGGAGAGCTCGGAAGGAGCAGAGAAAGAGAATCAATAATCTGGGGGGTCAATTACTAAACCGTGACAAGTTTAAAGTTTGATAGCGGATGAATACTTGTCTCCGGGTTCCATGCGATCGCTGTATCTCAATATACTTTTGTAGAATCTCTGCACATCTCATAGAGTCTTCCCTGTGTAAAGTGATTTTTCAACTCCAAATTAACTTTTGTAGGGACATACTGTTGCGCAAGGATATCAATGAGACGTCGCAATGCGGTTGTACAATCCTGCCATCGGTTTGTATGCTCATAGAACTTTGAGAGCCCCTATGAACATCATAGTTATGAGATTGTAGAGTGTTTATACATGCCATAGAACTTGACCTGCCACGCCAGGGCTTGATTCGGATTCAATTCGATAGCTGTGCTATATGCCTAGGGCCTTGCGTGTCAACGTTATCTTCGCGCTCAACTTGTTTGAATTACCCGCTCGCTTCCCGAGTGGTCTCCTATCTCCAAACAAGCCAGTCCCAGAAAGACGTTCCTGCTCGGAAAATGAAAACGTGTTCCAATGAGCTGGCAAATGAACTATACAAACGCATTATAATTTGTGGGTTCGTACTCCAACACCTGCGTGGCAGCCTCCTGTGCAGCTTTGTAGTCCTTTTTTCCAAGCGAGTCCCTGGCTGCTTTTAGTTTACTTTTTATGAACGATGCCATTCCGTTTCGAGGATCACCGTAAGCATGCAGTGATGACTCGGACGCAGCACTGCCAGATCACTTGTCACACAGCGTGACGGCTTTCGCCTTTTGCACAACTTATTGAGCACAGTACTTACTACTTACATATCCTGGATTCGACCCACGCCTAATTGTAGTTGTCTTCAGGCCTCGTTGACCCTTGCCCAATTGTTGTGGTGCACTCGATTTACGAGATGTCGACAGCAGATGCATTAAGCACGTATGCGAAGCAGTCTCGGAGTTCATGGAAAGACGAAGACTTGAGGGAGCTTCTATACATATTGGGCTGTACAGTGGCCAGTCCCAGGGCACTGTCGTTGTAACAATTGCTTTCCGTCGGCGTTTCCATAATTATAGGGGCATGATAATATGTGTGCGACTCGGATATGCAGCTAGCACAGTGCGTGACCGTATGGTATTCGGGATTCTCAACCATTTTGCTTACTACAGTACTTGTACATACTGAGCTTAGAGTTACATAACGTTTGGTCGTTTCTACTCTGAAGTGGGCACTCTTGCTTATGTAAGAGCATTGCTTGAATTTTTCGCATGTAAAGGTACAATCTGGACTATCAGATTTGGTACAGCAGCTACATCCGTCCAACACAGTGATCGTAAGCTAAGAATGGGGAATTCCCGCTACAGGTTTGGCTTGATGCCCGCTAGCTTCAGATGCTCAACAAACTCCACCAAAAAATGTACCTGCTCATATGTTTCTATCGCCTTGACACTCCGTCTTCGTCTCACGACGGTGATAGCTCGCTCGACGAGCTCCACTGTTTCTCTACAGACGATCCCTTCACCTTTATCCTCCATTGATGTAGCGGGAGTTACCCAGCCGCATAATCCAAGTTTCATCATCCAACAGCACGCTACAAGTCCTGCCCGACCTATATACAATATATCATTATATCAGTTGATCGAGAATAACAAGTGGGCTGACCGACTCCGCCACGACAATGGACGAGTACTGGGACGCCTTGTAGGGTATATGAATTGATAATATAAGATAAGTGCTGATCTAATGTTGCAGGTGAAGTTGGGGTAAGTCCCTCTGGCATTGGTATACTGTGGTGTGATATGCGATCTTAAATGATTTTCAGATTCGGAATAACCTACCGCAATATGTCAAGGCCAACACCTCGGGCGATTTGAGAGTATTGTGACCAAGAGGCACCCAGAAATTCAAGCTCATCGTCATCTAAACAGCTACAGCACCTTCAGCAACGCATACCGAAACAGTCTTACAACAATACACACCAAATGATACAGCCAATCCCCAACGCCTTTACGCGGCGCAAGTCATGAGTTAAGTCACGGCTATCATATGCCACTGCTCAGCAAGTACTGTATTCACGTAAAAGGAGCCCACGTAGGGGCGTACCATATTGCACTGCGGCCTTTTACTGGGCCAGTTAAGCGTACTACCAGGAGGTATGTCAACTTCAGAACCTACAAATCTGAGGACGATAGTCCCACCTTTTTTTCCGGGACACGACGATAACAATATGTTCCCAAGTGCCGGTCGTAGGGGTGGAACAAGATGAGGCGCCGCACTGAGTGCCCAAGGTGCAGTGGGAGATGTATCATTTATAGCTGGGTGAGATATCAGGGCTTTTTCTGCGTTATCGACGTTTGCGAGTATGTCAGATGACATCGCATGGACGACCTCGGATAAGGATGGTGGCGAGGTAGCAATTCCATTTGGTTGATTTTCTTGCGAAGCGAGAGACGGAGATAGTAATGGAGGAGCTGAATGCGGTCGTCCTTGGACAGAAGGTGGACTAAGTGGCGTATAAGACAATGCACCTGGGTGTCTCGGTAGGTCCGGCTTCCATGAAGGTAGCTCCATCGCAGACTCAGAGGCGTCGTAAGTATGCAAACAATTACTGGATATTTGTGCATGTCTGTTTTGCATGGGTATGATCTCTGTTATGGGATCAGGCATGCCACAGGGTTCCAGCGGTAAATGATTTAGAGCGGGAGGACCAGCACCGTTCACAGAGAATGGTAGGTTGCCATTAGGCACGCGCATCAGCGGATACGAACGAACCATGTCGGATGGGGTTGAGGGTGAGTGCGCTACAAGATGATGGAGTAAAAGCGAAGGAGGGAGGTCGAACATATGTGGCGCTTCAGGTGAGCTTTGCGCTAAGTGCGAGGTTATCAAGGGCAGCAGTTCGAACGGGACGATAGGGGATATACTTGGGAGCAATGCATCAACTGAATGCTTCTTATATAAGGAAGTAGCGCTCACTTAATTGGATGCGACACAGATGTTTTGGCATGCAAACTTAAGTTAGGTTGCGGGAAGGCGTCTCGAGAGCATAATTGAGGAATAGTAATAATAGAAAGCGGGGAAGACATTGCGACAGAGAGTTCACGTTGTAGGTTGACTGCAGGGGGGTGGTTCAAGGTTGGGGCAGGTTTGGTATGCGCCGCCAAGTCTGGAAACTCCGGATCTTTAATGGTCGAATAAGCGACTCTTGAATTAAGGCCGACATGCTCATAGTGGGAAGGTTCTGAGGTACGCGTTTGCACTTCCTCTCGAAGTGGGCTTGAGCTCTCAAATTCACCGTGCTTTTCAGGCGCGTCAGCGGGCCACCACACCTGCTTCGGAGCATGCCGGATTTGTCGCGCCTTAAGATCCCGCACATGGGCTGGAACCTGGATTGACAATGGTGTGTACATAACTGGAGAACCTAAATGGTCTGTGAGCAAGGCCCACTCTTGGCCATGTATAGGTTACAAACCACTAGAACCAAATTTAAGTCTGTTATATTCTGAAGCGTGGTGTTGACTTGCGAGATAAGCAAGCTACAAACAAAGACGCGTTAAATATACAGAAGTACTTTGACGGACACGGCGCACCTGAGAGGCAAGTATCCTCTCTTCCGTAGCCGGGACATCTTGGAGGTTTGTCCCATTTAAGTAGAGTTGCTGCTGTGGAGGTGAGCAGTTTACGGCATCCATGAGCGATATTGGCATTGGGGGAGGGGGGACCAGCACTTGGGACATGGTGTGGACTGGACGGTCTAGTCCCGTGACATATTGGACGCGCCCATAGTTTAATTTAGCGATGGGTCGGAGTTTCAAATTTCAAGCAGAACACTCATGCTCGCCTGAACACTTCCCCGACCCATTTTGCCGCCATGTATTGCGTCCCAAACAAATTGTCGGACCAGCAGATATCCACAAATGCTTGGTCAGAGCCAACAAAGCAATCGGACTGGTTCCTAACTGCTGCAATATTCCCAATTGATCAGAAATTCATGCAGCATGAGCGGAGCGCCATGTCAGTGGAACGGTCTCACCTGCGGTGACTAGTGAATCCCTCTTGCTTCTTCATGCAGATGGGACAGTAAGTATTCTTCAGAGTCTAGAAATCTTTGTATGTCCCTGTGTGTCAAAGTAGGTCCTCATTCATTCTTTCCGGCCACGATGTCACAAGACCCTATCGCACTTGTCGTAAGCTCACTCTCCTCCCTCTGTGGGCGCGAAATCCTCGTTCTCGCTTTCCCTGAACACGAATTTTTGATCAGGAGTTTTTCTGGTTTGATCATCGGGGCCGGAGTGTTTCATTTTTCGCGTCGGACAAAGGATGTGGCTCTTTGGGGATTTGGTGTTTCTGCAGTGATGGACCTTCTTCTTACAGAAACTTTGGCTTGGACCGTTGTTCCCGCTATAGGATGGTTGATTGCTTCTGCGGGACTTGAGGCCTCTACCAGCCGCAGGGAGAGCCTCGACGGTCGGGGCAAGCCCAAAGGCAAAGTGAATGGCCCAGTAGGCACGGTAGCAACTATCGCATCTACGAACAAGGAGGTGACACGCAGTGGACCAGGGACACTACATACGCGCTTTGTTGAATTGCCGAAATTTACTAAACCGCCATCCAACGAGTCCGACGAATCCACAACCGTCGTACTCCCACTCACCAGCGCAAACATCCAACGTTTGATTGACACGACCATGGAACCACTGGCAGAGGAATCGACGGATGACGAGGGGACTGTATATACGGAATTCCAAACCGCTCGAACCGTTTCGTCGCGTACATATCTATCCATGGGCTCCACAAAGTCTACCTCAACAGGTGAAATACCACTTGGAGATCGGCATGTATGGAGTGAAATTTGCCAGGTGCAACCTACTGAACCAGAGACAAGCGATGACGTAGACCTATTCGTTGATCCGTCTCCACTCAGCGAGGGTTTGCTTACGCCGCGTCTCATAGCCCCACCTCTCGCATCCCCAATTCTTATCCGTGTAGAGATAGCGGAGCCCGAAGGAGATGCAATAGGTACTTCCGAGCTCGGTGAGGAGGCAGATACGGTACGAGACGACCTAGTGACCCAAGAAGACAATGTGGGCTTGATGATAGACCTATTCACCGAAACATCGTCATTTTCGACGGTAAGCTCCACCGAGCTCGGTGTCACCCCTCAAGAGCTTCGATGCAGAGCCGAAGCTTTTCGTCAACAAGCGATATCAGCTAGGAATAGAAGAGATGCGCTAGATATGCGAAGGAAGGAGGCAGTGCGCTTAAAGAGGGGAGGGGAAGGACTCGAACTCAAGTTCGCAAGCAAAGAGGCTGAACGAGAAGCGGATCGAGCGGATCGCAGGGCAGCGAAGCTATTTTTCAAAGGTATATTCTCGTTGCAACATGGTCATCGCATGGTGCGAATTATTTTAAAGAGAGAAACAGAAAGCCGACCTTTTTTATGGACGTTCATTACCTGAAAAAAAATGAAGCACTGCGAGTTATCGAAAAAGCCTTACGCGATGTACAACTCCAAGGTGGCCGAGAGCTCAAGGTGATGGTTGGGAAAGGTAAACACTCTCCAGGAGGCATTTCCATATTGAAGCCCTTTGTTAAAAACCGTCTGAGACAGTAAGTGGTGGCATGGTAAACTCACCAAACGCTATGATCTAATTCCTTGAGGATATAGGCAAGGAATTCAGGTTCAGGAAGCTTCTTGGAATCCAGGAATGCTAATTATCACATTGACTTGATGGGTGAGCTCATATTCCATAGTCAAGAACAGTAGTATACGCACCATAGACATCATACACAAGTCACTGCGCGTGTATCCTGGGAGAAGATTGAATTGAGGGCCTGCTGACCAACTGTCAAAGCCAGACTGTGGCACGTTCTACGATTGACGTTTCCACCTCCAAGTACGTCGGAATTATGATCTGAAGTTTCGAAAATTTATGTAAATATCCCATTTATATTCGGAAGGTCTGAGCGTGAGACCGTGGCGACAACCCTTGGACTTGGGTGATCTAGTGAGAGTCGAAATCCTTTGAGCTACATGTATGATCAGAGCTGCTCTTATATTTATAGCCACATGTTGTGAAAACCAGAGCTCGATTACATTATGTAAGTAGTCGGGTGAAGGCTTCTACCAGCAGTGTGACGGTGGCTTGACGGCGGCGGTCGGTGATGCCGGTGATGCCCCAATGTGAGAAATTCCAGCCAAGACCAACGTTCAGCCAGGCCTAGGAACTACTTACAGGAAAGGCGCACATACAGTAAAAGAAGGAAGACAGGCCTGGAAACAGGCGAAGTCACTGGGTGGTCAAGATCAGATTGAGAAGATGCGAGTCGGACTGCGCCTTCGTGGCTGACGCGTTGACAATGTAAGTTTCGACTTTTTCCTCCTGCATCATCTGCATTCATTATCTAGGTGTGCGTATTTTGGTGTCTATAGAATTTTTTTTTGAAGAAACATTCAAGTTCCCCTTGTACCTGGACTGTATGCTTACCTATCGTATGAACATCCGATGACGTCGGCAACCGCTGCGAACCTACCAGGTTTCCGAGCTTGCCCCACGGATGGCACCGCCTACCTCTCAAAGGTTCGAACTGAAAAAGCTTCCTTGACACTGGGCTTGCGTGTTTTTCCTCTACACAAGCTCTGAGATGACCGTACTGAGCCTCAGCCTTGGTGCTCTAGAGATTGGAATTCTTTTCTCGACGGCACTTTACGGGGTTGCATCGATACAGGCCTTCATTTACGCGGAGAGGAACCTTAAAGATGCTCTTTGGTTGCGTGTCATGGTTAGCATTGTGATTTCTTGGTTATTCATCCCAACCTTGCTTATTTCCACACGCCCTAGGTCGTACTTGTCTGGCAAGCTCGTGATTCTCCATTTGTGACAGTCTATCTAATTTTTCTCTTAGGTTGTTCGAGTCAGTCCACACTGGTCTCACTTGGGCTCTCCTCTACTCCTTGACCGTCACAAATTATGGGCAACCTAGCGCGATCGAAAATACGCCTTGGTCGTTGGCGATGACCATTCCACTGACATCGTTTGTTGGGTCCACGGTGCAGGTGATCTTTCCACCACCGCGCATCCAATTCGGCAATATTGACATTTCCTCTACTGAAGGTTTTTTTTGCTTACCGAGTGAGAGTCTTGTCCGGGCGTATGATCCTTCCCATAATCGCGTGGACTGGTGCAATACTGCGTCTTGGATTTGGTGTCACACTGGGTGTCGTGGTCGTCAAATCTCAGACTATCCCACGGTTTTTCCAACACTTCCGTTGGCTCGTAGATGCGCAATTGAGCTTAGACGCGGCTGTGGACATCTTGAATACGGGGTCTCTATGCTATTATCTCTTGTGCAGAAGAACCGACTTCAAACCGTGAGGTTCGGGTCTTCCCCAATGTGAAATTACTCACAATGAACATAGAACACAACGTTTGGTCGATAAGCTAGTCGTGTATACTATAGGTGAATGTTCCATAATAAGTTTGCTCCACACGCTCTTGTTAATTTATATGATCTTAACAGAAACAGGGTTGTTGACTAGGTAGGAAGAGCTGCAAATTGGTGTCAATATGAATCTGATTTAAATTAAAGTTTATGCGCTGTGACCGTATTGATATGCGTCAGTCATCTTCCCCCCCTGCTTTAGCCTCATCGGCATCTGAATCTGTGTTCCACAGTCGCTCATAATGCCAGACAATTGTCTGTATAAAATCAATGATTTTTGCACTACTGATATTTAATTAATTTAGTGATATACCTAAGCGTATTTATGATATACCCTAAATGTAAGCCTCATTCCCAGTACGTTATCCATGCGGGCCCTCATATTCTCCTGACAGTGTTTTCAAATTCATTGTTTACATCGTGCGTTGGCTGTTTTTATCCCTAAAGTCTATCATCCCTACATGTGACATAGGCTTAACACGCGCCAAGCTTTGCGGCGGCTGCCACTGTTGGATACTGCTGACTTTCGGTGGACTGATGTCTCATCCCAACGGACCCCACTAGAGGTGAAGTGACGGCAAATAGTTCGTAAATTTCTGTGACTGATGAAATATTGCCAGTCAAATGCAATTGCTTTGATGCCGTCCAAGCAATCGAAAACATCCTGGAAACTAGATCCCGTTAGTCACGCTTCGTTGTATTATCATATTGTTGATATATAGGCTCAAACCATTGCACTCTCTTCTCAGGAAAGTTCGCCTCAGGTCGCCGTTTCCTGAGGCTGCTCCACAGTCACTTACATAGTTTTATTACTTAGCTCAGGGGGGGTGCTTCACACCTCAATCCCGTCTTGTTGTATCGGGCTACTGTATATTTTTACTGGCAGCAGCTTGATCGCTTCATATTGCACAGTTTGATTAATATGAAGGTCATTGTATTTACGGACCCCGTAGTATTTTATCCTGGGGCTCTAAATTTAGCGATAGAACACTTTTTGCCAACAGTGCTAACATTTCTGACAGCGCTCGACTCAGAACTGCGTATGGCTGACATAATATTAGTTGTACTCGAGTCAGCAACCTCGCTTCCGCATTGTTATGGTGGCAATCGTTCCAGGCAGCCATATAAGATAAATCCTAAGTGGATCTATTCCTCCCCATGTTTAATTCAACCCCTTTAGCTCCTAGTACACATTGGGTTTATTGCGGATTAATTCCTATCCATGGGGAGAAAGAAGATTTTCCACTGTTGAATGCTCGAGTTCACTATGATCTAGTTGACGTCCAGGCCCTGTAAGTGTAAAGAATAATTTATGTTTCTTCTGGCTCATATGCAGTTAGTGCCAATCTTATTCAGACCTACACATCTAATGCTTCGTATGAAGTTGAGATTAATTATGTCTTCCCACTGCCGCCGGACGCCTCCGTCTGTGCCTTCAAAGCTGTCATAGATGGCTCCCGTACTATTAAGGGTGTCGTAAAGGAGAAGTCCATAGCTAAAGCCGAGTATGAAGACGCTGTTTCACGAGGAAAGACGGCTGCTCTCCTGGAGCAAGCTAATGTCGAAAGTGAGTGCATTCGTTCGGCCGGAATACTTAGGAGGTTATGTGTGGTGATATTATTTAGTTTTCCAAGTCTCCCTGGGAAACATTCGCCCCAAGCAAACGATTGAAATACAGTGGGTCATTCTTTCCTACTAAATGTTACCGTTTATTTATATTCTCTCAAAGCATATCGTATGCCTGCATAATCTCCCAAGACGGCAGTCTTGATTCGCTTCGCATCAACTTTCCCAGTGCAATCGCTCCTCGGTACGGAGTGGCACCTGGCACCACGCACGGCCTATCCAGTCATGTCCAACCATGGGGTGGCGCGAGCACTTTCTCAAGTGCTTTGGATTTCTCCTTGGCAGTACAGATGGCCTCGCAGATCAAGTCGATCACGTCGCCTTCGCACCCCATCGCTATGAAATTTGGTGAATTCACTTTGGAGCCGTCCACAGAATTTGACCCGACAAAGGCACGCGTCTCGTTGTCGTCGCCAACACTTCTAGAGAAAGATATTGTAGTCGTCCTAAGCTGCCAGGGACTCGATAGGCCCCGATGTACAATTGAATCATTTTCCCCTGAAGAAGGGGCGCAAGAGTATACTGATGCATATGCACTGACATTTGTTCCAAGATTTGAACTTCCCTCGCTTCCTTCTCAAGGTTTGCATATCTGCTTACTAGTATATCTGTGTATACTAAGCACATAGTCTGTTTGTAGAGTATATTTTTCTCGTTGATCGCAGTGGCTCCATGGAAGGTGGAAAAATGGATGCTGTTCGCTCTGCACTGCAGGTTAGCCATAAGTTTTGGGTTACAGCGCCATACCATGTCAAGTTGCTCACATCTACCTTAGATTATGCTCATGAGTCTTCCAGCTCGTGGCACATCCTTTAACATAATCTCGTTTGGTACCTCATATTCATTGTTATGGCCTTCCAGCGTACAGTATTCTGCGGAGAGTGTAAAACTAGCATCAAGTCATGTGGATTCCATGTCCGCAAATTTTGGAGGGACTAGCGTTAGGATTGCCATTGAGGCCGCTTTTACGAGCCGTACAGCCAACAACCAGGGACCAAAAGTGCCGACGGCGGTGTTCGTTCTCACTGATGGTCAGGCTTTTGACCTTGACGGGGTACAATCTTCCGTTAGTCAAGCTGTCAAGAAAACAAAGATGGACGGTGGTCTTCTAAGACTGTTTTGTATGGGCATCGGAGATGCTGTTTCCAAAGTAATGTGCCCCTCTTTCAGCCCACAATCATATATTCACCTCCTGCGTCCAGGCTATGTGCGACGTTATTGCACGAGCAGGCCAAGGCACGGCTGTGTTTGTCGGTGAATCCGAAAAACCTGACCATCAACTTATGGGTCTATTGCGTGCTGCCCGTGGTGCCGTTGTTGAGAACTTGTCCGTCAATTGGGGGGTCCCTGAAGTTGATCCAGGCGAGAAGGATGACTTTGAAGTAGTGTCGTCCCACGATGCTGAATCTGATCGGGCTAAATATTCGATGCCAATTCCATTGTTTGATGAAAGCTACTCTACCGCCGAAGAGAAGATATCCCTCGGACCTGACATAGCGCCCGTGAAGCTCCCTCCACCACCTCGCATTCAGCAAGCGCCTTCGATCGAATCCCTTCCTCCACTCTACCCTGGTTTCCGGACTAATATCTTCGCAATTGTCAGGCGCAATCATGGTGGGAATGTCTCACCGTCGAAGATGATACAGATTAAAGGGTCTGTACTTGGTAATCCTGTTCAATTGGAAGTCACTGTTGTGCCAGTCATTAAAACAGAAACATCATCATTCAAGTTGAAGATGTTGCATATTCTGGCAGCACGTGCAATAGTTCAGACTTTTGAGGATGTGGGTGAAGTCAAGATTATGGCCAAGCTTCAAAAAGCGGAGGTACTCCGCATCGCGTTACGCTACGGGATATCGAGCTCACAAACTTCCTTTGTGGCCATCGATGAAGACAGCAAGCGTACTAGTCAGATTGTTTTATTGAAATGTGAGATGGCAGCTGGGAAATTATCATCGCCATTCGGGGGGCGTGGTGGGCGTGGTGGGTTTGGGGGACCTGTAACAATTCTTCGCAACTTTCCAGTTTGGGTGCTGTCTTAACGATATGTTACAGTTTGGTGCGTTACGGGTTTCACCAGACCGCTCAACATTATCATCTCGGCAAGCTTATTTCGGAGGGCGGCCGTTACACGACGCCTCGCAACCCTCGATACCGGCGGTGAGTGACTCGGCTCTTTTTAAAAAAACTTTCGTATTCCCTTGATTACTCACATGCTTGCTTTACAGAGTTCTATCCGAGCCAACATGCCAGCACTTGTTCCCACAACTTCGTCGTTTCCCCAAAGAGCAACAGGTGTATTCTTTGGGTCCTCGTCGTCATCCACTCCGTCGTCCACTCCGCTGACATCAACATCATCGTTGGTAAGCTGGAATCTGACCTTTTGGGATCGTTAATGATATGCTCATCTGAATCATCTTCAGGGTTCCGGACTTTTTGGTGCGACTACGGCAAGCATGGAACCGACTGGGGAAGACGATGAATTTAAACCGTCTGTAAGACTGCTTGGGAGTTCAGGAGGGACATCGAGCTTGTTTGAGACATCTGCGCCGTCCTCCATAACATTTGGGAACGCACCGTGTCGAGGATTCTTTAATTCTCTGCCGCCACCGCCACTTCCCTTTGCCGGCTTTCCAGGTCCGAAAGTATTGCCCCCTACCGTGGAGTCATTTGCTCGCGCACAATCATTTGATGGTTCATTTGCCGGTACTCCCGAATTATTCCAACTCCTTGCACAGCAACCTACCGCTCCTGACATGCCTGACACGCTGAGGACTGCAGACCCTACAATTTGGTGCACTCTCCTCTGTGTTGCATATCTTGAAACCAAGTTTGAATATGCAAAAGATGTCTGGGCTTTCATTGTAGAGAAGGCTATGGCATGGGTTAAGGAAGCATTAGTGGACATTGGTGGGGCAGCTGTCATTGAAGCATTGAAGGATGAGGCGAAGATGTTTCTTGTATAATGAGATGCGACCATGTACAATGTAGCAGAGGTTCCAATATCTGTATAATCCAATGAACAACCAGTCACATATATCTTTTGGTTAGACTCGTGACTTCGTGGCAGGCTTACGTCTTCAGAGAGATTTGGTATTTGCAGTTTATATTGAGATTCCCTAAGAGTTCATTTAAACCACCATAGGTACAAATATGTATTTACACCAGACACCTAGGCTATGAATTTGTAAGGGGTCAAATCAAGAGGCCCTGCAGACTCCTACCCATACACCTTATTGCATTATGGAGCAACTCCTCTAAGGTAGGGGGTACCTTTTTCACATCTCCCATCTGCCACTCTTGTTCTATAACCTTGCCAACTTGTGAAAGTCACACTTGAGATATATCACTACAGCTCTGGCAGCTTACTTCAGCTCAAAACAATCGGGTTGGAAAAACATGAAATACCTTGTTGAGCCTGATAAGGTTCATTAGGTCATCAGGCCAACCTTACTGGTCAAACCTGATAAACTCAGGTTAACTGACCAGCTTCCTTCAATCTGATTGGTAGATAGTGGTCTGATAAGATTTGATAAACTTATCACACTTGATCAATAGCAATGTGTAATCAGGCCTGATAAGGGTCAACTAGTACCTGACTAAACATGAGCCCACTGTGTATACACAGTGCTGCTGGAGTGGTGAACAAGTGTTGTAAGGAATGGAGGCAACAACCTTGGCTGCCAGACCAGGCCTGTGGAGCAAGGTATTAAATAGATTTAGAACCAAAGGAAAAACATACTTAATTCTCCACATATCTTGCTGACAGTGAGGTTGGACTTGCAGTCCTCCAGACCACATGTGTGCATGGAAAAATTTCAGAGATGACGTGTGGGTCATGTGACCAACATGGCCTAGTAATGTGCTTAGATGCCACAGTTGGCCACAGAGCGAGGTTGAGCAAAATAGAATGATTTAGAGATGGATATCTGCCAAAAAAAACATAGCCATGGACCATACCTGTGCCCAGGCCTTATCTGTGGGAAACAGATATTCAAATCTGTGGATGGGATACCCACAGGTTTCTCATGGATGAATCTGTGAAAAACCCACGGTAATCTGCACTCATGTCATGCATGATGCCTTATATCCAACCCTTCCAGGAAGCAATACAGGTGCAGGCCAGGGTAACTGCTAGAAATGCTAATGAGAGATGTAACTCCAGCACTGCACAGGCTCACACAACAAACATGGCCACTGCATGCCAAGGTCAAAGCCATAAGTGACTTGGTAGGGCAATGGTGCTCATCACCCATACCTGGGACTGCAAGAAATCCAACATTCTCAGGAGCAAGGAAGCAGTTCACAGCTGGGTCCAAATCTGCTGGACTCTAGCAATACTTATATTTTATGTATATGTATTAAGGGAATTATAATTCCCTTACAGTCTTTTATGGAGTAGTAGGCACTGTTGAGTATCATGCTTGTCAGTGCCTTGACACTGAGGCATGACATGAGTATGGATAACCTGCAGGTTTTGTATCCATGGATCTGGATATCTGTTTCCCACAGATGTGCCCCAGGTGTGGGTCTGACCCTGTGAGCTCACAGGTATTTTCACAGGTATCCATCACCTGTGTAATACTAAATTTATTTTATTTTCAAATTAAATGTAGTTGCTAGTTGTGAACAACATCATGCTGACATAGTGTTACTGTCATGTGACATATGTAGCACCATCATTTTGCCTCAACTTGGTTCTTTCCACATTAACAGGGGCACTTTCACTACAGTACCCACAATACCTTGGCAGTAAGCAACGTTTCAATTGTTTTGTTTTATATCCCTCACCTGCTATGAAGCTGGATGTCAAACATGTTGGTTGGGACAACATCTATCATGTCTGGTTCATGAGCAGATCAACAGGGATGGTGAAAGGTAAGTACTGTTTATTTGAACATTACCCACTATCTTCTTGCAGATTTTATCTTACCCCACTGCACCTCAGTCCAACATCCTCGTCACCACTAGGAACATCATCCATGCCACGAATAAATCCGTGGATAACCTGTATCTGTGGCCATGGGTATTTTCATTTTACAAGGCTCTACCTGCATCTGCATGGGTATGGTAGGCCCAGATATCCGGCCCCGCTGGGCAGGTACCTGCCCCGTGTGGGTACCCGTGGATTCATTCATTCAAAAATTGAAAATAAAATAAAATAAAATCTATCAGGGGTCTCATATACATTATGACTGCTCAATATCAATGACCTCTTGCTCCTTAGGGGACTTCTTTCCAAGATGCTCCTGCTTCTTCTTGTCAGTGAACTTCTGAATGATTTCTGCCTCAGGTATCATCCATCGACCGAGGCCCAAGATGCAAGGACAGTTGCTGCACGCGTGGACTTGTCGGAGAGAGAGAGTCTCATTCTAGAGACAGTGAGTCCACCACCTGAGAAGGCACGCTCTGTGTCTGTTGAAGTTGCTGCGCATATAGTCAGTAAAAATGTTCAAGGGCATCTGCTGGAACATATGTCACTTACCTGGGATCGACAGGTAGTCTAGCACCATGCGTGCCAGTCGTGAGCCACCCTGGCATTGTGTTTCCCAATGCTGGAGGGGATCGGCAACCGATGGCTGTGCTGGGAGCCTTAGGTATTCGTCGAGCTCATCAACACCATCCAAAATGCCAAAGGAATCTAGCTCGGTGAAATACCCAGGAACCATAGGCTAGAAAACATGTTATTTAGTTAGTATATATGCCACAGATCAGAGAATATACATACTTTGGTGACCGTGGTGTGCGAACCACTCTGGGGCTTATAGTGGTGTTCCCATTGTTCATGAACAAGACTGATGGCAGTGTCAATCCACGACTCAGGCCACTTTTCACATAGGAAGTACAGAGTCTTGTATCAAGGGTGGAGAACTAGAAGGGCAAAATAGATGAGCGGGGGGGGGGGGGGGGATATTAATAAGGCAAACATCACTCATGGCAACCCGGTAGATGATTGACTTGTCCGTGAGGGAATAATACTTGTTGGGTATTTCACAGCCTTTTGCCATAGCTGCACGTACAGCAGGGAAGAGAGAGTTGTCAGACGAAAATGATCTAATGTGGCCATGAGTACGTTTATGATAGGAATTACCTCAAAGATGCGAGGGATCTTTGAGGAGGACATGCACTTGGTGGCCTGTAGGAAATGCTGCACAAATTTGTCAGTGGCTTGTTATGCTCACTGAGGGAGGACATACATTCAGCAGTGGCCATAGTTGGCACAAGAGAAGCCATTCCTGCTCCAAGAGAGCAAACCATTTGAGACAGGCAGTGCAGGGGCAGTTATGGTCAGGGAGAAGGGTAAGGTGATCGATGGCTGGTTCCAATGAGAGGGCACACTCGATCACCTCCGCCATGGTGTTCCAACAGGTAGGGACACTACAGATCATTGTGTGGGCAGGGACAATCGGTGGCTTCACATGGGCACAACAGGCCTCCAGATCAACATGTATTGTGTCATTATGGAACACTTTTTTGGCCAGTTGCATGAGCTGCATGGAACAAACATGGGTAAGTCGCAAGGGGACAACATGACAGCACAGACCTTGGTCACTGCAAATGCCCCCAGGTGTATGTCTGCAGCTGTGAGAGGATGTTCATCCCCAACACTGGCTTGTACGTCGGCGATCTTGCCATCATTGGCAGCCTCTCGGTCTGGATCGACATCTTTGAAAGTGTCGATATCCTCCTCGTCCAAAGGTTCCATGAGATCATTGAGTGCAGCAGTATTGGGGTTGATGTCCATTTCGTGGTCACCATTAATGTCATCCCCCATGGAACTGACCTTGGACCTCTTGTGAGCGAACTGGGACAGGATGGCCTACACAGCCTGTTAGAAATCTCTGTATATGTACTGTACATGAACGCACCTTGACACACAGGTTCAGAATGTGTCCAATGCACCAGACACGTGTTAATGACCCCTGGAAACCAGGCAGCTCAAACTCAAGGCCATCAAGCATCATGTTGTTGTTCGATGCATTGTCGGCCACAACTCTGAGGATCTGTCCTGCAAAATGAGTATGTGCCTCGTGTATTCGCACGAGTGCTTACCTTGTCTTGTATACCAAACACCTTGAGGCACTCGGCAAGCTGCTCTGCAAGGTACATGCCTGTATGCGCCCAGGTGAGCCTTGACGAAGTAAGCATGAAGTGAGCATGAGGTTTGCCTGAAAAAAAGGAAACGTACCGTATGAAATCCAACACCATCGTGATCAAGTCGCCTGCACTACAGCGAGTCACCGTTACTCCCAAATATGAGAAAACATTTGGGGCTGCCCAGCCATCGACCCCAAGGTGCAACTTGCCTTCATATGCCTATATAGCAACATTAGTAGATAGACAAGAATAGTGCCATTGCACGTACCTGGAGCACCTGTGCTACCTGCACACGAGAGATATCAAATGCCTCCTGTACATCCTGTGATAATGAGTGGGGGCTGGGGATTTGAGCAGGCTCAAAGAGCATCTTGAAGATCTCTAGGAGCTCGGGATCTTGGATGATGGCATAGGGCTGATGCCTGTGTGCTACCCATAACACAAGCAGGTGCCAGAGTCGCCCTGTGCTATACATAGACCCATGTGCAAAGCTCTTGATGCTGTTCTGACCAGCTTCATGGCCGGGTGCACACTGTTCCTTGTGCGACACCAGATTGCTGGTCAAATCATCCATCCGAGATCGAGCGACACATTTACTTGGGTTCTTGGGGATCTCATTAATGACAAAAGCTTGCGAATGACACGAATGACACTCACATTTTGCAAACAAACAGATATTTCACTGAATTCCCTTCAACCTTAATCTCTGGAGGCATCTTGTAATGGTTATATACGTCAGACGTCCAGGTAAGTTGTTGCTTTGCTGCAGCACTACATTAGTACAAGTAAATAAGTACAATATATGTGATACCCACCTAGCACTTCCTCTGGTGTTGACGTAGCGACACTGTATCGCGCTTCAAATCAGCCCTTTTTTAATTCACTCGCCTTGCCCGACTTCAAATTGCTAATCGTGTTTGAAGATGTATCTTCAGATTCAGAAGTATCATCCACGCGTGCTTGGCTACATGTTTGTTTGTTGCTTTTCGCCATAGAGTGATGTGAGGAGAGGAGTCGGGAATGTAAATGGAAAGTTGTTGGTCACCCATGACACCCTGGCTGACTATAAGGGCACCCAAGAACAATAAATGGGCGAAGCTCCTTTCCAAAGAGTATGGCGAGACAGGAGTGTGGTACATGAACATACCACATTCCGTGTCTGGCCAGGCTCTTTGGACGTGTGGATGCTGGTGCTAAGGTTTGACACGTTGATTCTTGGGTCATGTGACACATGTCATGCCTGGTGTATGCAGTTCGCTGGAGGAAGGCCTGCATAAAAAATAATAAAAATAAAAATATTCAGCACACAGATACCTGTGTAATTACCTGTGGGCTCACGACCCAGACCTGGATCCGTGGGACACCTGTAGCAGGTATTTATCTGGATCTGTGGATGAAAAACCTGTGGGTTTCCCATGGTTCCATCTGGGAAATACCCACAGGTTATCTGAAATCGTGGCATGCCTTATCTTGAACATACCCAAGGTTCTATTGTTTCAAAGTCATGGAGAAAAACTGCCAAGCATTAATGAGGTCATGTAGCATGAGATTTTCTATACATAATAGAATTCCAAGCTTTGGAAAATATAGATATCTACCAAAGTTGCAATATGGTGCTGTGTGTAGCATGGGTCACATAGAATTATTCAAGTAATGTAATGGAGGAAAACTGCTGAGCATCAGCAACACCACATGGCATTGTTGGGATTTCAAACAGAGGTAGCCCTGCCAAGGCCTTATTAGGGTGCCCGAGTTAAAGTCAAAGTCTAATAAGTACATACCACCATGAGAAACCCCTTTGTCATAATCATAAACCCCTATAAAAACCTGTAGTAATCAAGTAGTCACTTCAGTTGTCTAATAACAACTGAAGCGTATGTCTAGCCTGTTTCCTCTTAACGATATGCTCACTGATGTCACTGTAGTTACCTTCATATAGGTGAATAAATACCCCTTCAATTGTCTAATAACAACTGAAGCTTACCTTTGTATATCATTACAGGTTATGGGCCCTGACAATAACACACCCCGTGAAACAACAAACTCACTATTCCAAGTACCAAAACTAACCTTGGACAGCTTGAACTGGGTGACATTCAAAACATGCCTCACATGGGCCATGGCAGCATGAGGAGTACCGAACCACCTTGCCACAATTATGTCACACATCCAATTTCCACAGATGCCCATCACTTGCACTCTTCATCTCATGCAATCTGCCAATGTCTGGGTTCAGTCTGAGAAGATACCTGAACCGCACTCCCTTGGGGGAACAAAGGGATGCCACAATTATGTCACACATCCAATTTTCACAGATGTCCATCACTTGCACTGCCTGTCCTGTGAAATCTGCCATTGTCTGGGTTCAGCCTGCAAAGATACCTGGGTAGCCCCCGCTTGGGGGAACAAAGGGATGCCACGATTATGTCACATGTCCAATTTCCACAGATGTCCATCACTTGGACTCTTCGTCTCATGCAATCTGCCAATGTCTGGGTTCAGCCTGAGAAGATACCTGAATCGCCCTCCCTCAGGGGAACAACAGGATGCCATGATTATGTCACACATCCAATTTCCACAGTTGTCCATCACTTGCACTCTTTGTCTCATGCAATCTGCCAACATCTGGGGTCAGCCTGAGAAGAGACCTGAATCGCACTGTCTTGGGAGAACAAAGGGATGCCATGATTATGTCACATGTCCAATTTCCACAGATGTCTGTGACTTGCACTCTTTGTCTCACACAATCTGCCAACATCTGGGTTCAGCCTGAGAAGATACCTTAAATCACCCTCCCCTGGGGGAAGAACAGGATGCCATGATTATGTCACACGTCCAATTTCCACAGATGTCTGTCACTTGCACTCTTCGTCTCACGCAATCTGCCAATGTCTGGGTTGAGCCTGAGAAGCAACCTGAATCGCACTGTCTTGGGGGAACAAAGGGATGTCACAATTATGTCACATGTCCAATTTTCACTGACATCCATCACTTGCACTGCCTGTCCTGTGAAATCTGCCATTGTCTGGGTTCAGCCTGCGAAGATACCTGAATTGCCCTCCCTCAGGGGAACACAGGGATGCCATGATTATGTCACACATCCAATTTCCACAGACGTCCGTCACTTGCACTCTTTGTCTCATGCCATCTGCCACTGTCTGGGTGGAGCCTGAGAAGATACCTGAATAGCCCTCACTCAGGGGAACAAAGGGGTGCCATGAATATGTCACACATCCAATTTCCACAGACATCCATCACTTGCACTCTTCGTCTCACGCAATCTGCCAATGTCTGGGTTTAGGCTGAGAAGATACTTGAATAGCCCTATGCCATGGGTGCAATATCCCCTGCCCTCCATCACCCCCCCCTGCCTGTCTCCTTCCATCCTGGCCCCCCAGCTCCCAAAAGTGGCCACCTCAGGCCCCCAA
The DNA here is from genome assembly GCA_015039355.1 of Ramaria rubella. Classification (NCBI taxonomy): domain Eukaryota; kingdom Fungi; phylum Basidiomycota; class Agaricomycetes; order Gomphales; family Gomphaceae; genus Ramaria; species Ramaria rubella. Next base: position 111,346 of record MU134476.1, read on the forward strand.
CAGAGCTTACAGGCCTCCAGCCAAGAGGTTTCTCCACATGCCTCCATGGGTGCCACAGGCCCCTGTAGGCATCATTCTGCCCCCACAAGCATCCACAGGCCTCTGGTGGCAGCCAACAGCCTCCAAAGCCTTTCATAAGCACCCAGTGGATGCTACAGGCCCCTACCACAGCACACAGGCCACCACTGGATCCCACAGGTGCCTGTTGGCAGCCTCTGGCCCCCAATGGCATCCACAGGCCTCACAAGAATTCCAAAAGCATCCAGTGGATGCTCCAGGCACCTGCCAGTGCCCCCAGGCATCCTCAGGCCCCCAGTGGCATCCACAGGCCTCCAAAGGTATCCCAAGGCCCCTATAGGCACCCTCAGGCCCCCACTGGCATCCACTGGCCTCCAGAGGATTCCACAAGCATCCTGTGGATGCTCCAGGCACCTACCAGAGCCCACAGGCCTCCAGTGGATGCCACAGGCCCTTGTAGGCATCCTCAGGCCCCCAAAGGCATCCACAAGCCTCTCAAGGCATCCCAAGGCCCCCAAAGGCATCCTCAGGCCCCCACCAGAGCCCACAGGCATCCAGTGGATACCAAAGGCTTCTCTACATGTGAGTAGGCCCCGTAAGCATCCACAAGCCCCCAAAGGCATCCACAGGCCCCTGTAGGCACCCTCAAGCCCCCAAAGGCAAGCACAGGCCTCTGAAGGCACCCTCAGGCCCCTAAAGGCACCCTCAGGCCCCTAAAGGCATCCCCAGGCCTCCAAAGGATCCTGCAGGACTCCAGTGGCCTCTGGTGGATGAACAAGGAGGCTTTTGGCCTCTTCAGGACTCTGGTGAACTCCTCATGATTATCCAGAATGGAAGATCCACATTTTTCCTTGTGTCTTCCCAAAGTGTCCCCCAAGTTTTCCTACATTGGAATTCCATCAGAAAATTTTAATCAAATTCAAGATTTCCCATTGAATTTTCCAGGTTGTAATTTCCTGGGGAGACCATGCATTCTCCCACAGTTTCCCTTGCCTGGAAATTCTATATTCTCCTATGGTTTTCTATGCATGAAAACTCTAGGGAATATATATATATTCCTTTGATTTTATCCATGATTTACATCACAATTTCCCAGGGTTTTCCCTCTTGGAAAATCTTTGTAAAAGCAAAGGATAATGATAGATATTTGCTGGAAAACACAGGAGAAACACTGCATTTACCAACAATTTTCCATATCATTGTCCAAACATTATCCATCCCATCTTCCCAAGGTTATCCAAGGCCTGGAAATTCTTGGAAACCATGAATTTCCCTGAGGTTTCCCTTTGGGGATTTTCTTTGGAAGATGCACCCAGTTCCGAAGGTTTTCCTAAGGGTTTTCCAGGTTGGAAAATTTTGGCATGCCTCCAGTGTCGTTCATACAAGCTGTATCTGTTATGCACTATCCTAGCGGTGCATACTGCTTCTTCCATTTCAGGTCCATCGACCTGAGGATATTGTGCAGCAACTGCTTGTTCCACCAGTACTACACTCAATTCTAGAGTGTGGCGATGCCTTCTGGCAGCCTTTCATTCAGCTTCAGCCCAACAGTCTGCTTGCTCTGCAAGCACATCTTGCATTTCCGCAATGCTAATTTCAGTGATTTCATCATCCGATTGAATTTGTCCAGTGACAATTTCAAAGAGGGATTGCCTATCCCTCACTGTCTCATGGTGCTTTACACGTCACTCCCCAATCAGAATGATTGTCATTTGCCTGAGTTCATTTCTGAACTCTAGGTATCTCTTCAGGGGGGTTCATTCCCCTTTAAGGTCGCGGGTCACCCTCTTCATCCATATGATCCCTATTGGGATTGTTTCCATGGAGGGCCTTTTTCCCTTTTATTCACGTGCGTTGCTTTGCACGTAGTTCTTCTATGAACTTCCTCAGGTGTTCGTCATGTCTGACTAGCATTTCAGTAGCTATTGTAGCTGCTTGTTCACTCTGTTCATGGGCAAACAATATCTGTTGATGGGTATCATCTGTCTCTCACAGGATTTCCTGCATGAGCTCATTCTCGAGGGGTTTTTCCTCTGTTGAATAGCCTCATTCTGAGGCTTGTCTTTCGGAGCTTACATGCTGATTTTTGATTGTCTTGCTAGAGTGGCTTGTGTCACTCTGCTGCCTGGGTTGTACCCCAGGTGTTCCTCTTCTAGTATCTCATGTGGGTGTCATGCTCGCACGTCTGGATGATTCTCCTTCCCGCATGGGGCCTTGGTCCCTTGCTTGTCGCACACTAGTGTGCGATGATGTGGAGGGTTTTAAACCCTCCATCTCTATCTTATCGGAGCCAGTTGATTGGTTCCAATTGGTGCTGCCTGGGTGTGTCCCAGGCACACTGGACATTGACATTGCCGATCCTTCTTTCAAAGCATTGTTCAGATTGTCATCTGCAATCTCGTTCATGTCGGCTTCGCTCGACGGGTGACTCATTTGACTCCTGGTTCTAACCTGGAGTCTTGCAGACATTCCAAGAAGCACTCTTTGCTTCTTTATCTAGCAAACCATATGGTTTGCTTTTTTGCACTCTCTTTTTAGATCTAGCCCAAGCTAGTTCTTGGGGTTCAAAAAAAGTGTAAGGGTTTTTACACTTATTGTTGTTATCACACAAGCTCATAGAACCGTTCCAAACAGTTCTATTAAGCAGCATGTGATGGTTACAATGAAGTGGTGATGAACCTAAGGTTATTCCCATGCTACAACTAGTACAGTTGTGGACACATATGTACACAACTTATAGCATAGACATAGCCTATCCATGTACAGTACTTTCCATATACTTATATATACTGATATTAATGATGTATATCTATTAAGGGAATTATAATTCCCTTACAATATTCAAACTGGAGAACGAAGTACATGCAAGAGGCGTATATAACAAATAGATACAGTCCGAGTCGGAAAAATACGAAGTACAGAAATCCAAAATGGAGCAAATATGGGATTGGGGGTAAGGGTAAATATGGATATAAGACCAAAGATGTAGATCTTGATAAGAAATGAATAAATATAGATGGAACGAGGATAAGTAGAATGGGTGGAGTAAATCAGAAAACATATCAGAAATATGAATTGGAATCTGTCAGAGAAAGGTGGAAAAGCTGGGAATGAATCTGGGTTCTAACAGAGGTGGAGTACATTGCCATTACACATGTGATAAAGGAGATCATGTGGATAAGAGTGTTCCTTTCCGAACTCACTCACCCACTCACCCAACCCACGACTCTACTCAGTGATAACCAGTCAGCAATAGCGCTCATGCAGAATGGGCAATTTCATGCATGAATGAAGCACATCAACTTGTGATACCATTTTATCTGTGAAGCCATGGAAAATGGCACAATCAGCATTATATATTGCCCCACTGATGAGATGATAGTGGATATTATGACAAAAGTGTTACCCCATATCAAAATTGAGAGGTTCGCAGCTATGATGGGACTACACTCTGATTGAGGGGGAGTGTTGGGATTTCAAACAGAGGTAACCCTGCCAAGGCCTTATTAGGGCACCTGAGTTAAAGTCAAAATCTAATAAGTACATACTACCGAGAGACACCCCTTTGTCATAATCATAAACCTTTATAAAAACCCATAGTAATCAAGTAGTCACTTCAGTTGTCTAGTAACAACTGAAGCATACATCTAGCCTGTTTCCTCTTAATGATATGCTCACTGACGTGCTCACTGACGTGCTCACTGACGTCACTGTAGTTACCTTTGTATAGGTGAATAAATAACCCTTCAGTTGACTAATAACAACTGAAGCTTACCTTTGTATAGTATATATATCGTTACAGGCATATCATAAAATTCTGAGCTTTGGCAAATATAAAAATCCACCAAAGTGGTAGGGTGCCGTGCGTAGCACGGGTGACTCCACTACATAGTGTAATAATCGACTGATCCCTCGTGCTGATCTAATGGCCTAATCCGCCTAATCCGGCTAAATATACCCTTATTTGCTACTTGCCAATTTTCCGACAGACAGAAATGACTATTTCACATACTTATAAAATGACATGAAATTCGGGATGAGAAGCCCAAAATGCTTATAATATTTTGATAAAGACGCGATGTTCACAAAGCCACGCAAAGCATCTCAAAGCATCGGGTACATTACGTAACATGATTCGTAGTAGTTTCTTTGTTCTGCAACCGTATCTCCCTTACATAAAGCTTATAGCTTGCTTTGTTCTGGGCTCTCTTTGACAAAAAAGAACCACCTCTAGTATCTTTGGCTACTTCCTTTATAATTCTTTCTGGTGGCCTCGAGCTTGCGATCAATATAATACCGCCCCCCAAGTCACCAGAAATGTGCAACCCATCGATTCAAATACCCCACGTCTCTGGAAGACGGTATTTACTCAGCTGCGCGGCGACAACTTGGAATCAGGACAGTGCATCTAGCAGCCTCATTCTCGTTCCTCAATGTCTGGAACATTAACATTTCCTGAAAGCTACGAGCGGATCAAGCCTTACCACCTTACCACCTTCCATAGCCCCACTTTCTCGCACGTTGATCCTCGATGGCTCAGCACATTATCTACTAAATCTTCTTCTTGGGTGCGCAACGTGCCCCATGAAGCGCTCCTCGCGGAAATTCGTAGAAAAGGGGAGGCGCGCAAAGCTGCCGCGGCGTCTTCCAAAGTTGTCCGTCAAGTATCAGCATCTCGTGATTCTGGCAGGGGGGAGCCTAGAACTCCGATGCTTCCAGGGCGCAAGCGCCATCCTTCTGTTCAGACGCCAGAGTCTCATACTGGAATCTCAGTGTGCGACTCTTCGCCCCTCACATCACTCTCCTCGGGCACTATTTCGTCTGGACTGTCTTCCCCTGCCCCAACCACTTCTGATGATTTCCAGCACTCTCCCCCTGTTCAAGGTAATTCACCGGAGGGCCAGGTTTCATCGAAGATAATGCAAAGCTCGAAAATAAATGACGGTACGCTCTGGTCTCAAAGTTGAGTAAAAACTCACCTTTCATTCTCACACCTGTAGGGTCTCAAACTGGAACCTCAGCGTGCGACTCTTCGCCCCTCATATCACTCTCCTCGGGCACTATTTCGTCTGGGCTGTCTCCCCCTCCTCAAACCACTTCTGATGATTTCCAGCACTCTCCCCCTGTTCAAGGTAATTCACCGGAGGGCCAGGTTTCATCGAAGGTAATGCAGAGCTCGAAAATAAATGACGGTACGCTCTGGCCTCAAAGTCGAGTAAAAACTCACCTTTCATTCTCACACCTGTAGATTTCTCTCCTTCCCCCCCAAGACGCAAGCGTTCGAGAGCAGCTCTTTTCCCTTCGTCGCAGGAAAATTCGCTCAGGGATGAGCACCAAATCCCGGGCCCCTCCTTGAAGTCAAAGTCTCGTCCCCTCATAGTTTCAGGAGGGTCGCAGGCTAGAAAACGAAAACGCAAGGAAGACACAGATTCAGACGTGCCAACCCGAACATCGAAAAGAAAGCGAACGCCTACAGCACGTGCCCAGGCTGGATCTCCGTCACTGGCCAAAATTATTGGCGGAACGTGAGCCGTCTCTGTCCAGAAAATGAGGGATGGCTTTGGAATCTAATCCGCCTTGTGTGGATTTGGGCCACGCATTGGATTCGCCGTGTGTTAGTTAATGTGCTCATTTGTTATTTATTTCCAGACTTGGTTATGTAATCGTGACGGCTGGCTTAGTCGCAGTTTTATTTTATTTTACCAGAACACTGAGCATGCATATACATGCTGGCATTGTACCTGTCCCCTTGAGATAAGGCTACGGTCTCTAATCCGGAGAAGACAACTGTACATAGTTTGACTGTATGTCGTGTGCTGGCTCCCCGAGGCGGATCACCGGGAGGTAACAGGCGCTAATTGGCAAGCTTCTGACCAGCGTCGGTCCAACCTGCTACCGAGAACCATTATGAAGGAAACTGCCTATGTACCAACAAACGCCTTTATGCAGGATTCCGGACCTCCGGTACGTCTGTATCCCGTCAGTGACAATCCTGGCAGTGGGTGCCCTGAGCCTTCTTGGAATGTTATTGGCACGTTGGCGTCAATTGTACTACTGCTCCTTGCATAAGCTTCGCCTCAGTCATGCAGAATGCAGCTTTTATGCCTCCCTGACTCATTGAGTGTTTGAGTGACTCCTTACAGCGCGCCATGGGCGCAAAAGCCTATCATAATGCTATGCAGATCTGGCAGGTGGTCCAACGACAAACGACATGCTGACCAGTCGCCATGCATGCGACCCTCAAGTTCGAGTTACAGACAACAGGGACGCGATGAACACCGCCGCCGGCTGGCATGCATGCTTACAGATGTTTACCTATGTGCAACCAACGTACGTATGTCGCGAGACGACTCACTGGTGCCATGACCACGCACTGGATGCAACGCACCGTCGTCATCGCCCGACTCGGACACCGCCAGTGACTGGGAATGCAGTTGGTTTCCGTAATCCTTTTGTGTGCTTTCCCCGGCGTCGACTGGAAACATATTGTGATCTACTGTGATCTTCGAGCTCGACCCTGTATGATCTTCCTTCGAGCTAGGCCGCTAATCTGGAAGCATCCTCCAAGACCTTTAAACGTGACGCGTGAAGCTCCACGAGACGTACATATACATATATCCTCTTGTAGAACAGCCCCGCAGGCTGTCAGTGGAAGTGTCAGACTCGCAACACTCGGATACTGATCGTGTTGCGTCACACTCTGCATTAGGCTGATATTTGATGCCGCGGATCGTAGATCACTGGGTTGCTGAAGGTCGTTGGAGATGACTACAGAGGTATCGCGCATTCTGCGCCTGCGTCTCATGGCCCCCATGCACGCCCAATGTCTAATTTGACGTACGCATGCACATAACTCGAATTTCAGCCAGTGTCAACGTCTACACGCAGAATCCCTCAACGTCGCTTAGATCCCGATACTGTGCGCTAAGCAGGCTTGGCCACGCCACATCCGGACCTGATATATACTCGGAAGCTAAGCTTCTCCATAATTAACCGAAACAGACCGACGCTCTGGCCTTGTGAGAGATCCTCTCTTCTTTCGGGCTTCCAGAAATATGCAGACTTCGAGCGGGTTTCCCTCCAAGTTAAACTTTGCTTTGACTATTCAATGGAGCGACCCCGAATCTGACGAAATTGCCGCGAAGGGTGTATACGTTTCGAATCCAACCCGGATACATACAGAGAGTTATGTGTATATAATCCAGATATTCCAGATATATCCTTCAGGAACCCCAACTTCATCGGATCCCACGTGTAACGCAGACACTTACGTACAAAACCTAGAAAATATAATACGCGTTCACACCCGGACCTGTAAGAGATGCATCTCATTAATTCCACACATGAAATTAAAGCGTGTCAACGCACCCGACGTCGGGCATAGGATTCACCCAGCCAGAGGGAGAATGGGAATTCCAGCCAGTCCAAAGCGGGATATTTTATCCATCCGTCTACACAAAACTACAAGAATATACAACCCCAGAGACACAAGCGTAGGGGAGCAAATTAGACAAACACACGGGAAGAGGCAGACACAACAGCAGTGAACACGTGCGCTCGCGCGCTTTTCGAGGCCAGATGTGCAAGGGGGAGGGGACGGAGACTATGCGTGAAGGTGGAGGGGAGGTGGGGAAGATTATGTGGACAAGAACGGTGAACTGGAGACAGGGAACCATAGACCGAACAAAGAGCACCAACAGAGTGATGAAAGAAAACAGCCCAGACACCGCGATGCAAGTGAGACCACAACAAAGCCCGAGATGAAACGATGAAACGGGGAAAAATTGGGAAGATAAATAGCACTTTGATCCTGGCGCGGCGCACGCTTATATGCGCCGGATTGATGATGGTGGTGGCGCATCATTCAAGATAGACTGTAATGGGCGAGTCGATGCTTGTGTGAGACTTAGCTCAGCTCTGACAGCAATGGCGTTGCGCCATGATGGATGCAATGCGGGTACGAGTAGGGATGCGGACGAAGTGGTGTGGAGACCGGCGGCTACCAGGTGTCGCTCGGACATCCTGAGACCGCGCAAGAATGGACAGACGCATTGTCAAATACCAAGTCTCATACCACGCGTGTCCCCCTCCAAGCACCAAACAAACACCGCACACCTCACCGCGCGGTGGCCTCCTTGCGCAGGATGCCGTCTAGACCACGATACCCAAGCGGATACCCTATTTCGCGGATCATCGCACGCCCCAGTAGACAGACCCACGCCACGCCCTCGCCACCATGCGAATTCAGCGCACCAGGCCACAATAGCTGACCCTCGCCGGGGCCTGGGCTCGGATCGCCTCCGAACCCCACCCCGGGGACACCATCTTCGCGCGAGCACTCGTCCTGGTCAAAATCCACTTCAAACTCCTCGTCTATACGCAGCTGTGCGGCCTGCACTCGCGCGGCGGTGCGCGGGAAGCACCGTGAGAGGATGGGGAGGTTGATGTAGAGTGCTGCAGCGGCCATGGCGCGGGCAGAGCGTGTGCTGCAATTGTGCGACGCGCGGAGGCTGTCGTAGAGGTCTTTCGGAACTGCGACTGTCGGGCCTAGGGCTGGATGAGGAGTTGCGGCGGTACTGGGTGGAGGGTGAGATGTGTTCGTCGGCGGACGGGAGGGGGCAGGGTTAGGGATAGGGCTAGCACAGGATCCAGTCGGGGGAGAGGCATTTGGCACTGAGTGCTGTGATGAGCCTCCAAGGGAAGTCGCAGGGGAGATGGAGGATGAAGGGTCAGCGAACGGTGGCGGTTTCGCCTTGTCAACTTCGCCGAACCGCTTGGCGTTCGCCGTGTTCAAAAACGCCGCTTTTCGGGCGTAAATGTACGCTTCGACCATGCGACTGCTTAAAGGCTCAACAACAAACCCTCGGTAAACAAAAAGCACACCCACATGATGCCGATGAAGGCGCACTGAGCGTCGCCACGGGTTTCTGCTGTCTCCCAGCGAGTTCTGACCCACTTTAAGAACTCATCAATGGTGTCCCAGAGAACATGATGGCACTTGTTCTCAACCATGTCCTTGCACCACATGGCGTATGTGAAATTGAGAAGGGCGTCGACCGCCTCGATGCGAGCGAAAAGCTGTGCCTGTACGGCATACGGAGAGCCAGCTGGTGGCGCAGAATTGAGCTTGCGCTGCACCTGATGGTCCTGGCCGAAGCTGGCAGCCTGGGTGCGAAGCTCGGCGGAGTACTTTAGGTATTTGCCGTGCAGGGAATAGCGCTCATGGAAGCGGGTGAAATCAGCAGCGCTAGGCTTGCCTCTACGGTGTGGAAATGAGGCTGGTTCTGGTCCTCCAGGAGTGGGAGCGGTTGCGAGAGTGGGAAGCGCGGATGAAGTAGAGGGCAGCGGAAGCAAAGCCTCCTCGTCCTTGCGGGGCTGGGGTGGCGCGGCACGAGAATGCATGTCCTGGTGATGGATATCGGAATGCTGCAGGGAGACACGAGAACGCTTTGAGGTATCCGAAGAGGCGTCCTGAGGAAGCTTGCGCTTGGCGGAAGAGGTGGATGGGGGTGGTATGGGCGAAGTGCTGCGGGATGCTGGGGGCGACGGCGGAAGGGTTGGGGGAAGGAGGGGCGCAGCGACGGCGGCCTTGAGGATCTGGAGAGATGTAAGCGATGGAAGAGAACGGAAGGAGGACGTGGAGGATGGGCAGATAGATACCTGAAGATGCTGCTCGAGCTGGGCTCTGGAGAAGCTGGAGACGGGGGTGAGTGGGACGGGGCAGTGGGTGGCGCAGAGGGAGAGGACATACCGGAGGGAACGAGGACGGTCGTCGGTGGTGGACATGGTGGTGAGGAGAGAAAGGTGACCAAGGTCACGTCTGTGCGGTGAGTGATTATGTCATCGCTTTGATGGAGCGGTTCACACAGGAATAACAAAAGAACATGATTAGAGGATGATCTCAGCATAATCCCAGGCTATCCCATGACTAATCAGGTTGTGCCAGGTCACTCGGAGCATCTGCTGTCGACGCCCTCTCCGCCGATTCCGATCCACTGCCGCTCACAGCGTCGCGGCGTCTCGTTACTTGCGGGTGCCTTTCCGCTGAGGCCCTCGCTAGCACGTGGCGGCTGCTCCCGCGGATCCAACAGCACCAGGCCCTGTGGCCCGCTCACACACTCGTCTTCGACGAATCCCCGTGTCCCTGTTTGCACGTCTCACGATAGAATCAATCGTCTTTTCAACGAGTAGCATACGGTAGACATGGCCTGTAACTTCATTTCCATACTGCAGAATGCACATATCCCGATGGCGCTCCGAGGAGCGCGCGCGTCTCGAATCCGCACCCGGCTTATTCGGCTTTTTACCGGTTCGATTTCGCAACTCGCTCGAGCTCGTCCTTTTTCTGTCACGCCCGAATCAGCTACGCCTGCGTCATCGTCCCGCAAACTCACCTTGATCGCGTACGAGTTGGACGATCCCTTGGCTGCATTGATCAGCTCGTCAGCCAGGCACTCTGCGACCGACTTGACGTTGCGGAATGCACTCTCGCGGGTCTAGATGCGAGGATGTGTCAATCCGTCAACTTCCAGGCACTACAGAAGGCCCCAAACAGCGGAACGAGGCTCCACAATTACGCAGAACAAGCGTGCAGAAGCAGAGAAGTGGAAGCAGCGTCGACACTCACCCCGATAGTAAGGAGAGCGACCGACTGGTTTACTCTCCTAAGAGGCGACACATCCACCGCCTGACGACGCACGGTTCCTTGTGACCCAATACGCGTGCTGTCCTCGCGCGGGCCGGTGTTCACGATGGCATCGACGAGAACCTGTCAACCAATTCAGTCAGTACAGGCAAACGTACAGATCCATGCAGATATTATATATGAAATGGGCGCTTGTGGGGTGCCCGTACATAACGCGTGCGTGAAAGTAAATCGATGGAGTAAGACTATGCAGTGAGCCTACGCACTTGGATTGGGTTCTGGTCCGTGAGGAGATGGATTATTTCAAATGCATGTGCGACGATCCGCACGGCGAGAAGCTTCTTGCCGTTGTTGCGACCCTTCATCATCAGGCTGCCAAGCGTACAAGAGTACAAGACAAACGCCACATGAGCAAACAAGTATTCGTCAGCGAGACGCAGAAAGACCTAGATTCAAAACACGCACCTGTCGACAAGACGTTCCACGATGGGCATCTGCGCCTTCTTGAATTGCTTCTTCGCGTACCGCCCCGCCGTGTGCGGCAACCACACCGCATGTCGAATTTGAATGTAGTCGGTTAGCGAAATGTCCTTCACCTCCACACTATATAGCGCAATACAAGTACCGTATCGTTCCAAATAGAATTCACAATGACAGCGCGCGACAAACATCGTCCAGCGACCAAGAGCAAAGCAGAAAACAAAGCAAAACAGCTTCGTCAGCACACCGCGCACACCGCATGAAACACCACGCAAGCAAACAACACGACTCACTCCTCCGTGTCCCATTTGCCAAAGAGTTTCACAGGCTTCTCAAGCGCAGTCCCCTCACCAAGACGTGAAACGTCTTTAGGGAGCGTCTTGCCCGTAAATGATGATCCGTCAGCCATGTCGTGGTTAGTGTGAATAGGTATGCTAGGCCTGTGCCGTAGTTTTTTGAGGTCTGCATGCGCGTGACATCCGGGGGTGACATAGTGAGTAAAGAGAAAGAAAAAATGTAAGGGGGCTCGTCAGCACACAGGACACATGGATACCGCGAAGGCGCGACTTACGCCGGGCTGGGGCTGCGACGAGTGCTCTTGCTCTTGCTGGCGGTACGGGAGAGAAAATAGACGCTCAGGGCGGGTCGTGCTGTATATTTGCTCCGTGAAGTTGGATCATGCCGACGTGGAAGCGGAGTTTAGATTGGTGCAAGTTTGTTTTATTTTATTTTATTTCTCTTTAGCGGACTAGCACTCTAGAAGAGATACAGATACTCAATTTCTTGTACTCATATTTTGTACTCATATGTTACTGTAATTTTTCTGCAGCAATAACAGAGGATTATTGGCAGCATACTCCTCTGAGCCATCAGTTTTGATGATAATAGTGGCAGAACAGTATACGCTCAAGACCATTTTCCTGATGATGTAATATAATATGCGACGTCCGTGAACACATAAATTAATTATCATTCAATATTGCAAATCTACTTTTCATCCTCTCCCTCCCCCCCATTCCCTTCTCCATCAAGATCAAAATAATCCGGCGGCAACCCAAACATATCATCCAAAGTCGTAACGACGCTCGTCCTAGCCGTAACCCCACTCAACACATCCAAATCTCGTGAAACGACGCTCGTGCCATTCCTAAGGCCTTTGATAGGTACTTCGGCAGTGAGCGCGTACTGTCGCATCGTAAGTAAGCACAACGTGATCAGGCAGCTGTATCGTCGACGAACCTTCCACGTAAGCTGGCGATTACTAAAATTCGGAGCCTCTTTAAATATCCACGTTCCGGCCCATACGTACCCCTTCTCCCAATGCATGCCGCTAGCGTCTTGTTTCAATATCCATACACCTTCACTGGGCGTGAGCCCGTGCAGCAAATTATCCATGGGTGTCTTGTCAAATGTCACTATATGCGACTGTGTGCCGCCTCGCGCAATGACGCGCAAGTTCCGCCGGAGATGCATCGATGCTTTGTCGATCTGGGCAGGTGGCGGAAGAACATCCGTTGACGGCTGTGTATGGGAGGTATCGTGCGATTTCACCCGCCGGCTCTGGATGGTTAAGCAAAGGAAGAAGGGAATGGGTGTGAGGCGGGGAAAACTGGAGACACGGGGGAGCCAGAGCGACAGTGCTGCTTTCCCGATAGTGCTGAAGACGGCGCCGTGGATATCAGAAGTTGAACGATCGTTGTCCCATAGATGTTTCGTAGATTCTAGGTCTTGCTCTGAATTTATTTCGGGGGCGATAGGCAATAATGGCGGAGGGGGGGAAGGCGGGAGAAACATGAATGAGTTGAATGCTCTACAGCTTCGGTGTTAAAGATTTACCAATGAGAAACGTTACTAGACCTGCCTTTCTTTTCCTTTGAAAAATCTTTTGCGTATTACGGATGCTTTGATGTGATATTTTACATAGCCGATCGGAGTCTGACAATATCACCGGTCGATCGATGCTACGACGAAGTCAAAAAGTAAACACCCACCCCGTATGTCATCATGTGCTCCAATCCACTGTGTTTTCCTGCATAAAATGACGGAGGTAACGGTGTGTTGGGATTATTGGCCCTGACATCATTTCCGACGTCTGGAATGGTAATCTCAAACACGAAATCTTCCGGAGGGAGGCCTGCATCCCCGTTAACCCGAGTCCAAAGAGTCTGGTCACGATGCACCAACTTGCTCGTTTCTTTCCGGATGTCGTGTGAGCTGTGAGACACGTTGGATTCATTCGAAAAACGCAAAGCACGTGTTTACGTACTCTCCACCATAATAACGATGATCTACATTTTGTGCAATCGTTAATACGCGTGCAATTTCGCCCCGAAGTTGAACTGGGACATACGGACTGAGCGTACCACACATACGAGCGACACTTGGACTTCTTGGATGAGCTCTCGATCTTTGGTCCCCAGATGTATCATCCCAGCGACAGTAGAACCTGTAGTATATATCTGCTGCGGCATAGGCAGCTCGACCGAGAGCTTCCGATCTGACTTCGATGCCATAGCGTTCGTACGCCAAGGTGTTTTGGATTCAGACACTTGTGATTTGTGGTCGATAATCATTGTTGCTTCAAGTTGCTGTATCAATAGCACGGTGAACTTCGTGACTTTCCCGTATTAATACTGGATCCCCCAGCTGCGGATTTTGATCAGCCGGTACTTGGCAGGAGGTTTAGTGGTGATGCTGCATAGGGAGGTATGAGCTGCACTGCCTCCGAGTATATGCACTGGGTTGAATTTAATTAACGGTGCTATGTACTTACCGGATAGAATATTCGCGGTACGACACGCCTTGCAGTATTTTGCTTAGACTGAGTAAGAAGTGGTGCTCTTTAAATACTGGAGTATTCCAAGTCAACGTAAACCTGTGCTAGCTTAGCTGCTGGGTGAGGTGGATGAAGCTCCAGTCCGCGCGCCAGTTGTCTGACTAGAGCTCTACTATTCTATATAAACCGTCAGTCAACCACTATTCACATGCTTCGTGGAGTGGAGCATCAGTGCATCAAGATGTTGCGTTTTTACTTGTGTATTGCCTTCGAATACTAGTCGGTAGGGCTGGGGGCGAAACTGTAAGTATCGCCGGCGATTGGCAATACTGGTTTTGCCAAGTGTTTTGCCATGGTGGCGAAATGGCAAAACACTCAAAGGTTAGTGTATCTATGGTAATCTGGTACTCCCACCTCTCTCAACAACTCCCCCAGGTTGAATTTGGATGCAAAACCATTCTGATTCCTGACTTTATGGTCACATCACCTGTTCTTCCTAGGCCACTGGTATAATCCTAAAAACATACATAATGTCTGACACAATGAATTCAGCATCAAAAGGTGATATTTGTGTTCTCAGCACTGTGCCAAGTTCATCAAACAGACTATCTACATCATGGCCATTGAACTTTCAACACTTCTGGAATCTCATCTGCAAGGGCAGGAGCAACAAGACAAGCACTTGGGCCATGTATGCATGTGAGTGTCTGCCTTAAATAAGTCTTCAATGAATGAGAATATTATTAGCAGTTTAGTGTCTGTTGGAATTTTACTATGCAGCTGTTGGGATTTTCCAGTTGCAGATTGATTTGAACTTGACTACATACCCTGCCACACCTTAATTGGTTGCCCATGTGTATCTGCTCTGCAGGGATAAGTTATAGTTTCACCACGCTGGCATGGTGAAACTGGTGACTTTCTCCAACAACACTACTAGTTGGTAGCAATTAGTAATTATATTTACATAACCAATGAACATCCTGACTCCAACTTTAGGAGGGGAGGGTTCTGTTGAGGTTTAGTGACCAGGATACTGCTTGTGCCTGCATGGATATGGATACTTGTATTGGATTATGTTTAGATATGACACAATGTCTCTGGGTGTTTATATTATCACCTTCTTTTCTGGAATATATTTTACATTGATACATTTCTTGTCTTCTTTCCCTCAGTTTATTCCCCTCTATCATTGTGTGAATTTCTAGGTTCATCCTTTCCTTGTTTTTATTTTATTTTTGTCATACTGTTCACTTACAGCATTTTCAGAAAACCTTGCTGAAATGAATTTATTTTCATTTTTAAATTCCAAAAATCATAAAATCATAAAGCTGCTGTTTTCATTACTTTTGCTTCAAATATGTTGCACTATCCATACAAACAATCATTAAATTATCACTAAACATTCCCTAATCATGAGCTGACCCGAGAAAGGGAAAAAAAACCTACCAAAAAGAGATCTGAACCAAATGGCAGTGGTTCTGCAAAGGTGTAGGCCATTCTTGAAGAATATGACTACACTGTAAGTTTATTGAGTTTATTGTACCCACAGAACCCATCTATGACTATTCATCAAGCTCAAGCAACCAGCAATGCTGGCAGCAGTTGGACAGTCTGGCTGGTTCTGACACACCCATTCCTGGACCATTGCCCTCTGGTATGACTTCACTGACCCTAGTTAATTCTGGCACTCATAAGTGACATTGGTTCCTAGGTACAATGCAGGCAGGATCATGCTGAAAGCTCTCCACACCCAAATGATGCAATTTGCACTGTGTGCAGGTTTGCTTGGAAACAACCATATTGTCTCAGGAAGACATGACAGTCATCCTTGCTTGATCCATCTGTGAAAATGAGCTGCCATTTATGAAAATCATTACTCATCTTGATTTGCCACTGTTTGTGAAGCCCTTTGTCTCTTTCCTGTAAGACTTCTAGAGACTTCACAAAGATCACTCAGCAGAACTAAACCAGATAAATTGGTGTTCTGTATGATATGTATGTGATGGTTCAAGTAAAAGTAAGTTAGCTACTCTAAATTCCCACAGCTGACTGTACAGTCATTCCACAGGTCCACAAACACCCATGGATGCTCTGGCATCCATGTCTCCCTACAACCACTCACAGCTGTCCATACTATAGTATGGACATATTAGAATATATATATATACATTCTTACATCCTCCCCTTCAGGGCAAAACCCTGGGTGTAGACTGAACAACTTAATAAGTAAATTGTTACAGTAAGTACAATAAGTCAATTATGACTTATTCAAGACTGCTGTAGAATGAGCAGTCTAGTGGATGAGATGGCATGGCTATCTCATTAAATCTATCTCTGTAGAGAGGTAGATGATCCTGACACTGGAGGTTGATGCAAGATCTAGTGCTGAAATTCCAAATGATTCTTAGGATGAATATGTTTGGCTTCAGCAGTAAGTGCAAGGTAAGTTGCACTTGATCGGTCAATGGCACGAAGCTGTTTCCAGTTCTGAATCAAATCTCACACACTATGTGGGTGAGATGGAATAGATGTCGATGAAATAGACTGTGTATTTTGCTGGGAATGAGTGGACGAAACATGTAAATCTGCAGACAAACTGCTGATTGGTGGGGCAACATGAGCAATATTGTTGCTCATGGAAGATGCATCAAACTTAGGGAGTGTGGAGGTAGTTGCCACATGAACACTGTCCAGCTGCTGCTGGACCGTATTGAGATCTGATGGCACAACATGAATTTCGGTCATGTTGTTGATGGAGAGTGGGTGATCAGAAAATGTTGTGCTATGCTCCGGAATGAGCACAGTTATTGGGAGTGGCAATCTCACTTGATGCATCACAGTTTCCTGTGATGAATTATGCAAGATGAGTGATGAAGATCTCTCTTCATCACTCAACTTCAAAGAATAATCTTCAAAGTCAAGCAACTGCTGCTGCAGTTGCTTCTGATTCCACAACTGTTGTCGTGACTTTTTGACTTTTTTCTTCCGAATTCTTCTCCCCCTCTGAACCGACTCCCAAGGTGGCAGTGACACAGATGAGAGCTGTGCCGATGGAGGTGGTTCATCCAAAGATTTTAACCATTCAATTACCTTGAAGGTTAAATCCAGCAGTTGACAATGAATATAATTATTCACAGTTAAATTACCAGTGCTACTAGCAATAGTATCTGAATATAATTCAGATACAGGATCCAACATTAAATGTTGAATAGAATTGTGACACAAAGTCGCATGTAGGTTGTAGACTGTCTGAGTACAGTCTGTGCTGGGACACACAGTATATGCGTGTTTCCCGGCTCCCAATTGCCCTTCTGAGTGTTCAGAACAACTATAATAAAAGCTATCCACATCGTGGATTAGCTGTGGATTCACCTTGTAAGGTGAATGGTCTTCCAGACCGGAAATACGAGTACGTGTCTCCAGTCACGTGACTCATAGAGTAGCGTCTGTCCTCGAACATGTTGTTCAAAGACCCACACTTCGATGGTGAGTTCTCCTTCGGTTGTATTCCACTGACATTTTGTTTAGACAGGTGGTCTAAACATTTGGGTGGAGTCCCTGCCATGTGAGTGGCAGATGTGTGAGAGCACTGGTGGCCAGTACTATTGCACGTTGAAGGTGCGTATCCCAACGCTTCGTTGTTGTGCCCACACTGACTTCTATATACGGCCATTAAGGTTGTCTTTTTTCTGTTCCAGCCCTCCTGTATACAAGGTGGCGATATCAGTGAGCCGCATTGAGGCTCACTACTGAACGTTCCCTGTGCCACGCTCCCATTCTCAATGGCCAGATTCGGACATTCGGCCGGATCTATAGCTTCCAACTCGACAGCTGAGCTACTGAGAGGGAAAGACGCGTCTGGAGACGCGACACTAATGTTGCGTCGAGCTCGAATGATCAAGCTCATAGGTGTGTTGTTGAGTCTTCTGTTTACCACGAAACTAACGTTCCATGGTGCATCTACAGGCAGACTCGGGCATACGTCTGAGTCTCTAATGTTCAACTCCACAGCTGGGCTGGTGAGTGACACAACCTCATCAGAGGATGCGACACTGGTGTCGCATCGAGCTCGATAACTCGAGCTCAACGGTGAGTGTTTGTCAATTCCCTTTACCACAACACTAACATTTCATGGTACGTCTACAGGAAGACTCGGGCATACGTCCGAGTCGTTAACGCTTAACTCAACAGCTGAGCTGATGAGTGACCCAACATCATTGGAGGATGCAACACTAGTGTCGCATCGAGCTCGATAACTCGAGCTCATAGGTGAGTTTTCTTCTGTTCCATCTACCACGAAACTAACATTTTGTAGTACATCTACAGACAGAGTCGAACTAACATTCAACTCTTTCTGTTGACTTGTAAAGTCCCTGCTGCCATTGCTTGATGGTGTGGGAATCGTGCAAAGATGCTCACTGCTGGGTATTCATCTATTTTCGCTCTCTCTCGTGAACTCCAACCAACCAGCAACCTCAGCCTCAACGGTCCGGATTACTGGCTCAGATCCACTACCAAGCAAAGGTACATTTTCGCTCGATCTGACACCAACTTCTCGCTTACGGAAACTATCTGACATTTCTGTCAGATTGTTCGTTATGCTATCCACACGGCACCCTTCAGGCACCGATGCTTCAACTAACAAACTCAGTGAGTCTTTCCCAGACTCACTACATGACAATACTAATACCATTGTCAATGCAAGACTGGGGTCTTGCATTACATGCATACTCGGATGTTCATCCGAGTTCTTAACGGAACTACGAGCAGCCTCGCTCTCAAGCGAGGCGGCGACATCATGGAATATGATGTTGCGTCGGTATGAGGTGGGACTCAGTGGGTCCGTACTTTTCTCAATTTTCGCGCTACTAACGTATTGTTGTACGTGGACCTCGAAAAGTGGGCTATCGTCCATCTTTTGGCCCTCACCCATATGACCCTCATGTCTAGCAGACCACCTGCTAGACAAAGACACGACATCAATGTCATGCCTTTGTAGAATCCTTAGGCACAGACTCACAGGTGAGTCTGTCAGTTCTGCTATCCGTTCAAGACTTAAGTCTTGAATTGGATTTGCTGTGTCGTGCTTACACGACGCTCTGCAGGGTAAGGACTTAATACGCACCGCAGACACGTTATTGGAAACGTGATTCACATCACGTGTTGCTTCGAACTCTTTGTTCAAAGTCAAATGCGAAGGTGAGTCCACCTTCGCGTTCATACTATTAACATACAGTGTATAGGGAAGCATGAGTGCCAGCTCATGCCTAGATTCACCGGCTCACTAACATCGCACAACCATGATGTTCCATCAGAATCCAACGTGACCGCAGTGTCGTGTACATAGAGACTGCAGGCTATGGAACTCCTTGGTGAGTTCTCTATCTGCCTGCAAGTACTGATAATTTGTGTCTGTACAGGTGCAGGCCATGGACTATTGTCCATGGCTTCGTCTTTATTGCCACGAACACCGTCTAACGACAGTGTTCCTTCGAACGAGAACACGACACAACTGTCGCGTTGATTCGGGCTTCCAGCAGCAGGTCTCGCTGGTAAGTCCGGATCTATCTTCGGGTTGGTACTGACACGATGTGTCTGCACAGGTGTACACCATGGGCTGTTGTCCACGGCTTCGTCTTGATGGCTATGAACACTGCCGCTATATGGTGTTCCACCTGGCGATAACGCAACGCTTTCGTCATGTTTGGACCTTAGGTAAGAGTTAGGATTCTTTTCTGAGTCCTGTCGACGCCTGGTACTGATGCTTCATGCTTTTCCAGCCACAAGGTCGTCGCCACCGCTTTCCACTCGTCGATCACAAACCTCGGTTCGTGATGCTTTGACGAGTGAACACGTGACCCTAAGGTCGTGCCACTGAGGCTCGCTCACAGGTAGGTCCATCCCTACTACGACTGTACCGCTAACTTCTCGCGTGACAGGTCTAGGTCAGGGACTTCTGCCCTGGCCTTGTACAACTCAAGCATGACCATCGTCTTGAGACGATGGTCTGAAATTAGGGAATACGACTACCCTGTTGCGCTGCTGATTCTTTACAGCGGGACTGGTGAGTGCGTTTCGCTGGTCCACTACAATACTAACCCTACGTGTTTGCATAGGTATAGGGTGTGAACTGGCATCCACACCTCCACCATCGTTCTCGAATGATGGTTTGACAGCAGGTTGGTGTTGATGAGGGCTCACTAGTGAGTCCTCTGCATTCGCTTGATTGTAACACCAAGCAGTGTCGTCCAACGCTCGTTGATCAGGTGAGAACATGACGACGTGTCCTGACTCACTACCAGCAGGGAAACTCAGTGAGTTTCCCGTTTCTATACCGTAAGTGTCATCACTCTGATCTACTGATCCCAACTCACAGGTTAACCCATCGTTGCCGATATTCAGCATTACCGACGGATTATATGGCCGTCGGTGAGTATATCTTTCAACAATACTACTGTATCGTTGTGCTGCTGAAGTTGGTTCCACAGGTGGACTCACATCAACGGAATATTTTCCATTGCTACAGGGCGACATGATCAAGTCGTCCTTCACTAACAGTACGTCCTTGATGCTCTGTTTAATGTGATTTTGATCACACTCGCTGTCCAGGACTGATCCACATGGTGGGTCATAATTATGATGATTTTCCCTTCGCTCCGTACCCCCACACCCAGAGCTAATGGCTGGGTGTACTCTACAGCTCGGGTCAGCAACATCTAGTATGCAGGAGTTGTGCTGTTGAAGCATGACCAATGGTTCATGCACAGGTGCGTGAATCTGTCGTTCATCGAGACTTTCATCTTGTTTTGTTGATACTGACCCTAAATGTAGGGATAGTTGCGAAGAGGCCACTGGGCCTCTCCCAACTCTCGAAGACGACTCCTGAAAGTCATCTATATGTACGTCTATTACATTCCTCTTTTTCTCATTATCATCTAACCCATAGGTTAGATGTTCAACATCTGCATTGCAGGCATTCTTGCCGATCTGTTGCACTGCAGACGACTCACATAACTGTGTGTGAGTTTCCTTCCCAGCTGTGCTGCTGCTTCCTTGTGTGGCTGAATCAGGCTCCACAGGTGGAACCTCAAGTCAGGAGCCGACAGAGTTACCTCTGTGACAGTAGAACGACTCGTTAGGGTCGTTCATTGTATATGGTACGTCCTCGACATTCCGTCTCACATGTTGCTGACCGCATTGACCAGATTGCAATGATCCATACTGTGGATCATGATCTTCAATCTCCAATGTGTACCTACGATCCTCGGGTACCCTGGGGATGGCTGAACTTGACCACTGGGTCAAATCTTTGGTACATTTTTTACAGAGATTACACTGTAAAGGTGCACCTACTAACTCGTGCACTTGTGCAGGAGTTGGTCGATCACCAAGACTGTTGTCTCGGTGCAATGTTGTTATTGACTCTGTTTGTGCCGAAACACTGGAGTCACGCCACTGAGGCACGACTATTGGCTCACGGACAGGTGCGCAAGCATCATGACTTCTTGTTTGTTTGTTTTCTGACGATTCCACAGGTTGCCTCAAACTGCACGGATTGATGGGACTGTTTCGATGGATAGCACTTGGCTCAACAGTCAGTTCAACAGGTCTACCTGTTGACGAAGGTATGTGTTCAATGTTCCTTTTCTTGTAGTCCTGACCATAACAACTATGCAGTAATGATCCACATTGTGGATCATCTGTATCTATAATCGTCGAGTTTTCAATGTATGTGGATACTATACTGGCTAGTCTTTGAGGCAGGGCTGCTTGCTCACACACTAGTGTGTGAGTCCATTGGCTATCGAGACGATTGTCTCGATGCATGGCTAACGTTGATTCCGCAGCCAGCGACGCTTGAGGAGAGTAGACCGTTCTCCTGTCACTGCATGACGACTCGGGATATTTGTCTCTCCCTGCAGGTATGTCCTTACATTCTCCATGTAACTTTGTGTAGCTAAACCTGATCTTTCTGTCAGGTTTCTGAGTGCCGTGAGTGAGCCATTCACTCGCTGAAAGAACGGCGCTTGTACGTTCTTTAATTGTACAGGCATTTCTGCCTCTACTGACACCAGGCTTTCGTCTCATGTTTGATGTCCAGGTTGCATACTCGAAGGTGAGTATTTCCACTTCTTCCACATATTAGCTAGGCTTGTAGCTAATGTTCCATTTTTTTCAGTTGTTTTTTCGTGATTTATGGATACCCCTTCCCCCTTTGAGAATGAGAACGCACTTTCATGCGTTCGAGCCTCAATCGACGACTCTTCGAGTCGCTGCTCTTCCAGCAAAAATACTAATACCTTCGCTTGTGCAGAACTAATGTTCTGCACTCCTGGTAGGTTTGAGCCTGATTGTATGATCAGGCTATTCCGTCTTCTTAAATACCTGTTCATTTCCTGTGCAATACTAATATATTGCACTACAGGTACAACCATCTTTTCAGATGGTCCAGGCGACTCGGATATACTATCCGAGTCTTGACCAGCTACACATGAGGTATGTACGTACTTTGTTTCTCCGTCAATTGCGTTTGCTGATACTACAGTTGTAGTTGCAGCTTCAGCAGCAGCATTTAGGCGGCCTGTCACCCATGCTGCCTTGACTTCAAAAGTCAACAGGTTGACCATAATAGTATGGTCGACTAGGAGTTTTGCGTGATGTGATTCTCCATTGTCAAGTAAGTTTACTTGATTATTCGAGATTTCTACCGGATTGACCAGCAGTCCATCCATTACATCTTCTCCAGCTTCAGTCGACATACAGCTTTGAGACGCAGACTGCGTCGCATTGCTTAATCTCGTACAAGATGAAACACGAGACGACTCAGGTGAGTACATCTGGTCAATTGGGAGATGTCTCGTTACTGATTGTACAGGAGTACGAATGGGTATAGCAAGGTTACTCGCTATGTTAGCACAAGACGAAGCCTTGCGCTCATCAGGTACGTATTCTTCCTGATCTTCCAGTTGTGTTTCCACTACTGATATTTCTGATTCGGACTGTGTAGGACTACACAGTACACTATCGGCACATGACGATGGTACTGTCGGGATTGGAGAACTGGACGTCTCCAGTGACGTTCTAGTGGATTTCGTCCATGACGAAACCTCCAAAAAACTAAGTGAGTTCCTTTCTTGCTTTCCTACATATGAAAATTCTGATGAATTCTCATCATCAGCGAGTGTACTCACTGATTGTTAAAACCCAGATTCATCTTCAGCTTTTCCACTTCTCTCTGATATATTCTGATTCTCATTTCCAATATGTTCTCCGATTCACTCCACCTGGTTTACTTATCTCCATTTCATCTATATTTAACCACTCTCCATCAAGATCTACATCTTTGGTCTTATGTCCATAATTACTCTTACCCTGATCCTGTATTTGCTCTGTTTCAGATTTCTGCTTTTCGCATCTTTCCGATTTGGACCGTATCCTTTCCATTATATATGACACTTGCATGTACTTGTTCCTTAGTTTGAATATTGACCTACCTTGACCCGATACCTTCTCACTCCTGTCTCTAAATCCCTCTGACTTCTCCGACTCCTCTGACCCTCTGGCTTCTCTAAGAACTTTCCGACTCCTCTGAACTTCTAGTATATCTAATCCTCCAAAATACCAGGACATGAAGGATCCAAGAGGGCACAACCTATAAGTTGAAGCCAACGTCTGTACGTACCAATCTGATTCCGAAGTCCAATATTCCGATATCTCCGACATCCGACAAGAAGAGATCAAGTTCATAACAGTATATTCAAACTAAAACTCTTGATCCATTCACCATGCCTTCTACCAGATCTCGTACTATTACCGGAACCACAAACCCCAGACCCAGCCTTCTGAATGATGAACCAGAAGGCGACCCCAGAGACGACAACAATGTTGATAACAACAAAGACAATGATGATGATGAAGAAGACGAAGGGAAAGCTATGCTAAAAGCTTTGAAACAGATGGCTAAGCACATGGGAACCCTGAACAAGAGTCAAGCTGGAAAAACCAAACTCCGTGAACCCAACACTTTCGACGGATCGTATTCCCAAAAACTCCACCCCTTCCTCCTTCAATGCAAACTTCACTCCTGCGACCATCCACAGACCTTTTCCAGTGATGAAGCGAAAGTTACTTATGCTATCTCCTTTTTAAAAGGGATGGCCTTAGATTTTTTTGAACCCGAACTCCTAGACGATGACACTTTTGAAGACCTGCCCTGGCTTATGAGCTATCAGGACTTCACAACGGTACTCCGAGAGAATTTCGGAGCTTACGACCCCATCAGCGATGCAGAAACCAAGCTTGACAATCTCCAAATGCGTGACAACCAACACATTACGAAGTTCATCGTGGATTTCAACCGCCTTGCCGCGAGAGTCAATTGGGGCAACGCCGCCCTTCGTAGGAGTTTTTATACTAAACTTCCCAATCGTATTAAAGACATTCTCGCAACCCGGGACAAAGCCGACACGCTCCCAGAACTCTGACAGCTTGCGCAAACCATCGACAGCTGTTATTGGGAACAACAAGGTGAGGTCAACTGTGCCACCACTTCCAACAATAGCTACTCCAGTAACAGTGGAAAACCAGATAAGCAAGAATCCCGATTGAACCAATCACAGAAGAGGATGAACAACAACAGCAGTTCAGCTTCCACCTCTTCCACCAAACCTCAGCCCTCCACGTTGAATTTCTGAAAAACTCCAGATATCTCTAGCATACTCGGAAAGGACGGAAAATTAACCCAGCAAGAAAGGCAGTGACACATGGACCAAAACCTTTGCATGTTCTGTGGGAAACCCGGGCATATCGCGAAGGACTGCCCATGGTCAACCTCCCTCAATGCTCAGTCGAAGGCCCGAGCAGCTGCCGCAATTTCGAGCAAACCCGAGTCCAAAGCCAAACCTGTGGCTGCTATGGATTCAAAAAAATAATAAGCAGCTCTGAGACCTCCGCACAGACCCAGAGCTGCATTGATTCCATCTGTGTGTTTTCTGAGGTTTGACTCAACACTTCTGCTCTTTTGAAATCCAATTCTCTTACTATACCACTAACTTCTGACATTATTCCGAATACTACTATCCAAGCTCTCGTGGACTCCGGTTCCACTCACAGTTTCGTAGACTCATTGTTTGCTTCCAAGCTTCCGCTGGAATTCCACAATATTTTGCAGATTCCGCTAAAGCTTTTCAATGGCACTTCTAATGTCCCAATCACACAGACTATTGATATGCCAATCTGTTTTCTGTCTGGCAAAAATCAGGTTGTTGCTATGTATGTAACACCACTTGATTCTAGCTGCTCCATTGTGTTAGGACACAACTGGCTCACCCGCTACAATCCATTGATTGACTGGGTATTGGGTAGTATATCGTTCCGCATTCCTCAGCAGCAAGATTCAATTCCGATGTCACTCTCTGCGAAATCTGCCTCTGCGGTCTCCAGAATCCTGACATCCGATTGCGCGGACGCCCCTCCAACATCCGAACAAGACTCTTCTATCAACCTAGTCCCTGCTTCTGCGTTCGCTCACCTTTGCAAACTAGACAATGAGGAGATCTTTTAGTTATGCGTTATTCCGAAAGAAAAATCCACTTCCATCATTGACGCTTCCCCAAATCCTGATCCAACAGCCAATCTCGATGGCATTCCATCGGAATATCACGAGTTTTCCGATATCTTCAGCAAGAAGAAAGCGGAAATCCTCGCCGATCATTGATCGTACAACCTTAAGATTGACCTGATAGAGGGAGAGAGTCCCCCCCTGGGAACCATTTATTCCCTATCTCCAATTGAGCTAGAAAGACTCCGAAAGTTCATTGACAAGGCACTAGCCATAGGATTCATCTGCCCTTCACTTTCTCCACACCGTGCTCCAGTACTATTTTCAAAGAAGAAATTAGGCGGACTCTGACTTTGTATCAATTTTTGCGGTCTTAATAGGGTTACGAAAAAAGACCGATATCTGCTTCCCTGACTTTCTGACCTTCTGGAAAGCCCTGGAAAGGCACAGATTTACAGCAAAATCGACCTCTGACATGCCTACCACTTAGTCTGCATCAGAGAGGGTGACAAGTGGAAAATGACCTTCAGGACCTGATACGGTTCCTTTGAATGGCGTGTTATGCCCTTCGGTCTTACTAATGCACCAGCTGCTTTTCAGCGATTCATGAAGGATATATTCAGGGACATGCTCGATGTTTCGGTCCTCATCTATCTGGACAACATTCTAGTCTATTCCAACAATCTGGAAGAACATCGAGAGCATGTCTGCAAAGTTCTCCGACATCTCCAAAAAAACCAACTTTATGCAAGATCTGATAAATGTGATTTCCACAAGACTACAGTAGAATACCTTGGATACATGCTTTCTCCCGAAGGACTTTCAATGGCAGACGATAAGATCAAAGTAATTCAAGAATGGCCTGAACCCCAAAAAGTAAAAGACATCCAATCCTTCCTAGGCTTTGCGAACTTTTCCCGATGTTTCATTCATAATTACTCTGATATCACAATTCCGCTTACCCAACTCACTTGGAAATCCATAAAATGGAACTTCTCTGATGAGTGTCAAAAATCCTTTGAAACACTTAAGAAAGCCTTTACCACAGCTCCAATCCTTATGCACTGGATCCCCGATTGCCAACTCATTGTGGAAACTGACACTTCCGACTACGCCCTTGCGGCAATCCTCTCCATCATCTCTCCGGAGGATGGCAAAATGCACCCTGTAGCTTTTCATTCTCGGACATTCACTGCCCCGGAATTGAACTACGATGTTCACGACAAAGAACTACTTGCAATCTTTGAAGCTTTCAAGATTTGGCGGCATTACCTCAAAGGCTCCGGTTCCACCATTGACGTTGTAACCGATCACAAGAACCCCAAATCCTTCGCTACCACCAAAATTTTGACGCAGCGACAAGTCCGATGGTCGGAATATTTATGTCAGTTCAACCTCATTATCCAATTCTGACCCCAGAGACTGGGAACAAAACCAGACTCTTTAACTAGATGATGGGATGTCTACCCTAAAGAGGGGAGTAGCGACTATGCCAGCGTTAACCTGCACAACTTCCGCCCAGTCTTCACTAACAACCAGCTGTCATCGTCCCTCCAAGCCACATCTCTCAACGTCACAATTCTTTGCGCAGTTACCATCATGGATTTCAGAAACTTCATGAAGAAATCCAACAATCCATCTCCTCCGATCCTGCAATTTCCAAATATCCTGCGAATCCTCCGACATCCCAATGGTCAGTCAACCCTCAAGGACTATTCCAACTCAACAACCAAATCTACGTCCCTGACATTAGCGATCTCTGACTCCGCATCCTACAATATCTGCACGACCATCAAATCTCCAGACATTTCGGACAAAACAAAACACTCAGCAACATCCGACGTGAATATACATGGCTGAAACTCCGCGACTTCGTGATTTCCTAAGTCAAATCCTGTACAACATGCATGCGGTCAAAATCCCAATGACACAGGCCTTACGAATTCCTTAAGCATTTACCACCAAGACCATGGAACTCCATATCCTTGGACTTTACTGAGCCACTTCCACTTTCATTGGGTTTTGACAGCATCCTTGTTATAATTGACAGGCTCATGAAACAAGCTATATTCATTCCGACAGTCACAACGATTACTTCTCCAATGCTTGCTCAGCTTTTCGTTCTCCACGTCTTCTCCAAACACGGTGTTCCAACTCACATTACCTCCAATTGAGGTTTGGAATTCGTGTCTTCCTTTTTCCGCACACTCGGAAAGGTGTTAGACATGAACCTCCACTTCACTTCTGGTTATCACCCCGAAGGTGACGGACAAACCGAACAAACAAATCAGACCCTTGAGCAATATCTCCGCATTTATTGTAACTATCAACAAGACAATTGGGCTGAACTCCTTCTGCTTGCAGAATTTGCCTATAACAATGCTCCAAATGCGACAACGGGAGTTTCTCCATTCTTTGCTAACAAAGGTTACAATCCCAACATTTCTGTCCATCCCGAACGTGATCTCATTTTGTCCTGTGCGAAATATTGCACAGTCGACTTAGATGAACTCCACCAGGAACTTTGAAAGAGAATTTCCAATGTGCAATCCCGATACGAGGAGCCCATGAACAAAAGGTGTTCCCCAGCCCCAGATTTCAAAGTGGGCGACAAAGTCTTTGTCAAAGCCAAATTTTTCCGCACAACCTGACCTTCAAAAAAGCTTGCCGAAAAATACCTTGGACCTTTTGAAATCATCACACCTGCAGGTACCAGTAATCGAGCTTTTGTTCTCTGTTTGCCCAACAGTATGTGTGCTGTTCACCCATCCTTCCATGTCTCCATGCTAGAACCCACGACTCTGAATGAAATTCTGAACCAAATACAACCTCTGCCTCTGCCGATCATCATCCAAGGAGAGCCTGAGTACGAAATCGATGAAATTTTGGACTCCAAGATAGACAAGCGCTGATGTTGCAAGCTGCAATACTTAGTATGCTGGACAGGCTATCAAGGTACCGATGAAGAAACTTCATGGATTTCCGCTATGGAATTAGGCAACACCTCGGAAATCGTTGAAGACTTCCATAAGGCGTATCTTGATAAGCCTGGTCCAATCCCACCTTAAAACTTTCTTTTTCATTTTTCCAAATTTTCCTATATTCACATATTCATGTCTCTATTTACTTTCCACCCGTTCCAAGAAATTCCACTTCACTTTTCCACTCAATTCCGATTTAATTTTCTGATTCCATTTCCCATATTTCATCCTTTTCCATTTCCTCCATCCTCACTTCCAATTCCCACTCCTGATGCTGAACCATCCTTTGCACCCATGAGGTCAGAATCTGCGTCTCCTCAGAATGTACCTGCATGGAACTTGCGTGACAATCGACGGACTTCCGCAACTCTCGGATTTCCCTCACAAGCAACTCCACTGTTCCTCCCTCACCTATATCCACACCTTTTGTGACTTCTTCCGCAAGTCCCGAAATTCCCGGTCAACGACACGTTCTCCCATCCATTGTGCATTCATTGCATGTTCCACCCACCCCTTCCACTGCCGGCAAGCAAAACATATCTCGAACCCAACATCCTGCACAACAATATTAACGGATTGTGGGCCGGTGCATGTGCACGGCAGGGGACGATTCCCTTGATTTAACTTTTTACTGTTCCTGTTTTCACTAAAATTTTCACTAGTGTTTTGACATCACTCTCTGAGTTCATTTAGTTTATGGCTCTCAACAGGTATAGGATATCTAAGGTACCTTTACCCTGTACCCATGGATAAAGAGTACCTGTATTGAGGGTACCCAGCACTTAATTAAGTGCTGGGCATTGATTTGAGGGCTATGAATAGGAGGGTACCTGGGTATCACCCTGAAATAATACAGGAAAGTGCCCTTGCCCCACCCAGTTATTCAACTTTCTGTGTTAATTTAAGTATTCAGAGTCTTGTTGAAACAGAGTTTATGGATTCACTTGTGAAGAGATGGGCATGTGGTGTGAATCAAAATGCACATGAGAAGGAAAGAGAAGTCATTTACATATCGTCATAGGCTCCTACTAGTTAGATACCCTTACAAATACCCAGGTAACCCAAGAGTACCTGAGGATACCCAGTCAAAAATTTGAGGTGAGACATAACATCCATCTGGCTAGGGCTATCCATGAGTCTCTCTGGCAAGAAACATGGGTTTGAAACCATCAATTGTTCAAATTACCTTAAGTTACTGCCTTATGAATTTCCAACCTTCTGGAAGCTGAATCATCACTCAATTCTTACCAGCTGTGACTACTGTATTGGAAAAACATTATCATTCTTGTTACTGGTATCACTTACATAGTGGACATCTCTAATTAATACAACATGTTGTTTCACTCAGAATTGATGAAGAAATGCCACTGTGAAATGAGTGGCCCACTGCATGCACACACAGGTTGCTGCTCAACACAAAGTTATTTCCAAAGGAAGGATGTTCCCAATCTCCATTCTGTCAATTCCCATAATGACCTGATGCACAGCTCTGGATTGGTACCTTGTTTACAGAATTTGGTGTAGTACCCAAGTTGTAACTAAAACTTAAAAGTGAGGACATGTCAGTGATCGCCTGGGACAGACATGGCATCCCAGAGACAGAATTGTTAGCTCATGGGACATATTATTCATTTTAGCATCACTAAATCCATGGCAAAAATGAATAATGCCCCACGTTATCAGATTTCAGTCCAAGAAAACACCAACATGTCCATACTTTTAGCTGCTACTTGTGTACTGCACCAAATTCTATCAACCAAGGACCATTCAAAAGCTCTGCTTCCATATATCATAGGGAAATTCCCATGTTGTTGACAGGTGTCCTTTGTCTGAAAGTGGTTTTGTGTTGGGTGGCCATATGCACATGCAGCAGCACACACTGCTTCTTACCCAATTTCCATCACCAAGCTTGTTGTTGATACACTGGGTACTACTTACTAATCAATAGACCCAATTGTATATGTAATTATGGACACAAATAACAATGATCAGATCATCAGATTGAACATAGTTGCCAGACATTCAAATGTGATGCTCATAAGGTTTGGGCCTCCGACAAGTGAAAATTCATATGGGCCATGAAGTGTCTCATTGGTGTGCTACATGACTCTTGGCTTGTAGTATTGATAAACTTCTAATTTTTTTTTACCCTCTAATATTTTTGTGGACTTACCCTTCATTATAGTACTTGCCTTGGCCCCAACCAGACATAAATGATAACAATCAATAATCAATCCCAGTGATATTACAAAACACTTTACATTTGAGATACCTGATCAATAGTAAACTACAACTACACATTAATACATGTCAAGAACAATGAAAGAAATAACTCACTCCTAGTGATAATATGCAACACTGGGAAACTTAGTTGGGGTTGGTGTTTGGTGTTTGGGCTTGCATTTGGATTGGGTTTTGGTGTGTGTGTTTGTACAAATATAAGTACTACAAAAAGAGGGGGTGTTTAACAATGATGAGAAATGACGATGTCATGATGAAATGACAAAATGAGCATTCAGCTCACTGATTAGGTCTGCTTGTCTGGCATCTATTCTCCCATGCATACCAAGCGTACACCATATCTCAACAATAAATAATATTTCTGAGGCACCTCCATATTACTCCATAGTAGTTTTTGAGGCACAGCTTCCTTGGGTTTTGAAGATTGCCAGATATTCACATGAGTGAGATCAGCTGTGGCTTCCAGATATGTAACAACTATAGTCAGCCAAATAGCATCATGTTAGTTGCAAACTTACTATGAGCTTGAGTTCTATCAATTTCTCTGAAGACTCCTGAGTGAGACAAAATGAATGCACCTACTTTCATGCTACTCAACACAGCCAATGAGCATCTACTAAAAGTTGAGCAGTGTTATGGCCTTGAACTCCTGTAATCTCTTGTCTCCCTTGTCTAAGTATGGATCCATTTCTTGCATGAACATCTTGTCATCAAAGTCATGTAGCAGTCTAATGGTGTTTTGTCCAGAACTATGCGATAACACCACATAGAGGTTGGAATGTCAACTTTGTCAAGTTTTCAACAATAACAAAAGGTAAGGTTTGTCCTTGTGATTGGTAGTCAGTAAAATGCATATGCCAGTGTAACTGTCACACAACCATCTTTTGCATTGCTTTCTTGCCAGCCACTGGAATTTGTATCTTAAACTCATGCTATGTATATATTGAATGAATTCACTGACACACTTGACACAGAAAAATGTGAGTAGTAACTGAACCTAAACCCAAAGCACAGTCACCTACCAAAAAAAAAGTTTAGCTAATTCAGAGGATGCTGCAGAGATGTTTGTGAAGAGACCACATGATATTTTTAATCATATGTTAACATAATAATTATAACATCAAGGTCTGTTGTGAGGGCACCCCAAGCTGCTCTAGTATATATAGGTCATGGAAATCCACATGTGAAATGGTGTCACATGGTCATCAATTGTTCTGCAGTAGAACTGCCGACTGGACAACATGAGGAATATTATTGCTCATGGAATATGAATCAACCTTAGGCAATATGTCTAAGTTGAGTGTTTTCCACCTGGACACTGTCAAGCAGCTGCTGAACCAGATTGAAATCTGATGGTACAACATGAATTTTCATCATGTCAGTGATGGGGAGCAGGTGGTCGTAATATGTTGTGCTATGCTCTGCAATGAGCACAGCTGTTGGAATTGGCAATATAGCATGATGCACCACAGTTTCCTGTGATGAATTACACATGAAGAGTGACAATGATTTCTCTTCGTCATCCAACTCTGAAGAATAATCTTCAAAGTCAAGCAACTGATGCTGCAGTTGCTTCTGATTGCGCAACTGTTGTCATGATTTCTTGGCTTTTTTTGTTCCAAATCCTCCTCCCCCTCTGAACCAACTCCCAAGGTTTCAGTGACACAGATGTGAGCTGTGCTGGTGGGGGTGGTCCATCCAATGAGTTCAACCATTCAATTACTTTGAAGGTTAGATCTGGCAGTTTACAATGAATATAATTATTCACAGTTGAATTACTAGTATTATTACTAACAATAGTATCTGAATTCCCTTCAGACATATGATTCAATGTCAAGTGTTGGATAGAATTGTGACATGAACTCACATGTAGGTTGTTGACTGTCTGAAAACAGTCTGTGCCAGGACACTGGGTATATGCATCGGCCCCAAATTGCCCTTCTGAATGTTCAGAGCAACTATAAGAAGAGCTATCCACTTTGTGGATTAGCTGCGAATTCACCTCATAAGGTGAATGGTCTTCAAGACCGGAGCTACAAGTACACATTGAAGACACGTCTCCATTCATGTGACTAGTGAAGTCGTGTCTGTCTTTGAACAACATGTTCGAAGACCCCCATTTCGATGGTACATCCTCATTTGATCATGATATGCTGACATTTTTTTCTAGACAGGTAGCCTAGACTGTTGGGTGAATTCACTGGCACTAACATGGCAGTTCCGCAACAGCACTGGGTGCTGTTGTTAGTTGAAGGTGTGTATCCCAGTACACTGACCTTTTTATATGCACACTGACTCTCATTCACAGCTGTTAAGGTCATCTTCTTTCTGTTCCCACCGTCCTGTATACAGGGTGGCAATATCAAGCTGGATGGCAATATCAGTGAGCCACAAAGAGGCTCACTAGCCAAGGTACTAGCCAACATCCTTTGTGCCACACTTTTTTTCTCAATGGGCAGACTTGAATATTTGACCAGATCTCCAGCTTTCAACTCGACAGCTGAGCTAACAGGCAGCAAAGACACATCTGGGGATGCGACACTAGCATACAGCTTGAATTATCAAGCTCGTAGGTGCATTGTCAATCCTTCCTTTTCCCGTGAAACTAACGGTTCATGGTGCTTCTACAGGCAGAGTCAAACTAGTGTTCAACTCTCTACACTGCTTCCTAAAGTCACCACTGCCGTTGCTAAGTAGTGTGGCGATAGCACAAAGATGCTCACCAACAATGGGTGAGCATTTGCTTTTGTTCTCTTTCATGCACTCCAACTGACCAGCAACATTAGCCTCAACAGCCCTGACTGCTGGCTTGGATCCCCTGCCAGTCAAAGGTACATATCTGCTCACGACTATGGCACCTTCTTACTCAAGTAAACCATCTGACATTTCTGTCAGATTGCTGATCAAGCTACTCACACAGCACCCTTCAGGCACTGATGTGGTAATTGATGAATTCAGTGAGTCTTTCTCAGCCTCACTACATGATGGTACTAATACTGTCATCAATGCAAGACTGAGGTTTTGCAATACACACAAACTTGAATATCCATCTGAGTTATTGGTTGGAATATGACCAGCCTCACTCTCAAGCAAGGCAGCAACATCATGGACTATGATGTCGCATCTATCAGGAGCAGGACTCAGTGAGTCCACACTTTTTTCTTTTTTTGCACTGCTGATGTTTCATAGTACATTTTCCCTTCAAGCTGGGCTGTTGTCCAGCTCCTGGCCCTGGTGTGTGCGATTAATAGGTCTAGAAGACCATCTGCTAGACAAATCTATGCTGTGCCTATGTGGAATACCTAGGGCAAGACTTCTAGGTATGTCTACTGGTTCCTCTATACCTTCAAGACTTAATTTTTGGATTGGATTTGATGCGTTGTGTTCACATGACGCTCGGCAGAGCAAAATTTTAGGACATGCCACTAATAGTGTTGCTGTGGCTCCAAAATGGCTAAACACAGCTGGGCAGTTTTGTGACCCAACTTTCAATGTAAAAAGTGGGGCGCAATGTTAATTAAATAATGGAACCAGTTGGGTGTGATGGTGTGCACCCCTCAGACATGTAAGTTTGCCCATTGACTTATAAATTAGCAAAAACAGTCACGGCTATGGCTTGGCTGTGATTTTCTAGCCGCTTATGAAGCCGGAAAGTTATAGAGACATTACATACTTCCTGAAATGATATGCTGTTGGAATCCTCTTCCAGAACATCTTGGCTAGATCAGCCAAAAAAAATTGGCCAGAGACAAGCCACGGTGATGCTGGAAATCGTCAATCAACCGTGGTAGGTTGGTCAAGCCAGGAACAGCCGATGGCAACACTAGCCACTGGACACGTGATTCACATCACATGTTACTTCAAACGCAAAGTCCACAACGAAGGTGAGCACACCTTCTCGCTCACACCACTGACTGATGACACACAGGGGAGGCATGAGCACTCATGCCTTGATTCACCAACTCACCAACATCGCACAAACACGATGTTCCACTGGAATCGGATGCTACCGCTGTGTCGTTGCGTAAGCCGAGGCTGCGCAGGCTGTGGAACTCTTCGGTGAGTTCTCTACTTGCCTGCAGGTACTGACAGTAGGTGTCAGTACAGGTGCATGCCATGGGCCATTGCCCATGGCTTCGTTCAGATAGCGACGAACACCGCCGCTACGTGGTATTCCACCGAACGTTAACGTGACAGTCTTGTCGCATTGATTCGAGCTGCAAGTCGTAGGGCTCACTTTTGAGTCGTCTAATTCCTTGCAGGTACTGACACTACGTGTCTGTACAGGTACTGGCCATGGACAGTTGTACATGGTGTCGTCTTTATTGCCACAAACACCATCTAATGACAGTGTTCCACCGAATGAGAACGCGACACCACTGTCGCGTTGATTCGGGCTGCCAGCAACTGGTCTCGCTGGTAGGTCTGGATCCTCTATTTTCAGGTTCGTACTGACACAATGTCTCTGAACAGATATACGCCATGGACTTTTGTCCATGGCTTTGTCCTGATGGCTATGACCACCGCTGCTACCCGGCATTCCCCCCGATGACAGTGTGACACTTTCGTCGTGTTGGGACTCTAGGTGAGCATCAGGCCTCATTTAGGAGTCCTCGTTTCGATGCCTGGTACTGACGCTTCGTGCTTTTCCAGCCACGAAGTTGTCGCTCATGAACCTCAGTTTGTGATGGTTTGACGAGTGAGCACGCGACCCTAAGGTCGCGCCATTGAGGCTCACTCACAGGTAGGTCCATCCTCACTACAGATGTACTACTAACTTCTCGCATGACAGATCTAGGTCAGGGGCTTCTGCCCTGGCCTTGTATGACCCGAGTGTGACCGCCGTCTTGAGACGATGGTCTAACTATAGGGAATGTGACGATCTCTTTGCGCTGATACCT
Source organism: Ramaria rubella (assembly GCA_015039355.1). Classification (NCBI taxonomy): domain Eukaryota; kingdom Fungi; phylum Basidiomycota; class Agaricomycetes; order Gomphales; family Gomphaceae; genus Ramaria; species Ramaria rubella. The sequence goes on from MU134476.1 coordinate 146,948, forward strand.
TGAAGACAACTCACCAAAATTGTCTCTCACTTGAGGTACGTCTATTACGTTCCTCTGCTTCTCATCTGTTACGGCTGCCCCATAGGTGAAGAATTCGACGTCTGCTTTGTAGGCGTCCCTGCAGACTTGCCGCACTGTAGGCAGCTCACATGACTGGTAGTGAGTGTTGTTCTCAGCCATGCCGTTGAATTGTTTTGTAACTAATCCATGTTCTACAGGTAGAACCTCAAACGATAACCCGATGGATTTCCATCCGTGGCGATTGGATGACTCGTTAGAGTCATTCGTATGTCTTTGATGTCCCATCTCATCTGGCATAAGTTGTCCAAATAAGAACAAACACATGACGCAATACAAGGCGACAGTACCGTGGTAAGTCACCTTGAATTGCATCATAGGCACATTCACATGATCTTTATGGTCACTTGATGCAGCCCAAAAAGACAAAGCTGAGGATGGGCTGAGATATGGTGCAGATGAGTGTGACAGCTGTGGTTAGTCACATTTGTCTATGTATGCTCACAAATCCGTCCATGAGATGACTTCATCAAGCATCCATGTTGACATCAAATGCATGGTACTTAAATTCATATTTGTTGCAAGGATTCCAAAAGTGAGTTGTGCATCGTCCATGACACAAGAATGCTGACAAGCTAATGCAAGAGCATTAGAGATTAATACAAGGGAAATAACACAAGATGAAGTGCTCACAAGATGACACTACATCTATCACGATGTAGAAAGAACTCTAGGGGAGTGTGACAGATGGAGCAAAACTAGGCACAGGAAATATTAGACCTGGCACCAAGACAGCTTATATACACAATATTGGATGTGTCATGCCGGCCACACTACTGGCCAGAATGTGCTGGTTTAAATGGAGGACTCTAATAATAAAGCTCAACTCCCTTTCTTGTAATTACAGATGCAAGGCCATTCAGCTAGCAAAGGAGCTCAGGTATAGAATACGCCAATACATTGTAAGCCAGAACGACTCTGACTTGTGGAGACTTACCTTATGTAATCAGCAGCATGTTTACCTGAAAGTAGAAGGTATACTGTAGCCAAAATCTTGCTTAAGCTATAATACAAAATGAAGATGAATAATATTAATACTCATATATCACTACTTGGGTATGTGCACCCAGAGAACATTGATATTTCCATATCTGAGCATATACAAGAGTATATATGCATGGACATAATACAAAATAAGTGAAACCAAAAGAATGAGAAGAAAGAGTAAGGCCTTATAATGCCAGTCTGAAACATCATTATGCTTATTACATATTACTGAGGCCTAATGTGCAAACCCAAGACAGTTGTTATTTTAGCAAACCAGTATGGACCTCTATGGGCCAGGAAAATTGTTGCCACGTGGATGTAGCCGACAGTCATGAAAATATTAACAACAACACCCTACATACATATATAAAATTCACATAAAAAACAACTATAACTGGCAACCACCCTCGGAACCCAATCTGCGAATAATGTTATGATTCATTCACCACTAAACAGGTGAAATGAACCATGGGAATTTGGTGCCAAAAATATACAATTTTTTGAAAACGCCTGTAATGTGACAAGAACAATTCTAACTCTGCTAACGCTACATAGGGAATCGTAACTGTTCGTGCCCAACCCAATTAATCACAGATTCATGGACCCTCCCATGGGCAATAGTCCTATCCACTACATCACTTTTTCTCCCACAATATTTTTCCTCCGATCTCTTTTCTGCTTTCCTCTCATCCTCTTCGACCTTTTTCTGCTCCGACCTTCTCCACTCCAATTTCTCCACCGCTTGCTTTTGCAACTCCGAAATCTTGCAAATCTGTGCTTCCAGATCATTTTATGACCCCAAATCATCTTCGGAAATCAAATCCTCAAGCGAGATAATCGGTGGCATCGACATTTAGCTTGGAGGGGAGTAGGGATAACAGGATCAGAAGTCTGATGAGTTGGACCCCATCCGCCACATTTATATATCACATTAGGGGCCCTGCTTAATCACCAAACCAAAATTCCCATGCCGATTATAGGTCTCGAGGGCTCAGCCTTAAAGGGGAGATACTGTTAGAACCCAGATTCATCTTCAGCTTTTCCACTTCTCTCTGATATATTCCAATTCTCATTTCCGATATGTTCTCCGATTCACTCCACCTGTTTTACTTATCTCCATTTCATCTATATTTAACCACTCTCCATCAAGATCTACATCTTCGGTCTTATGTCCATAATTACTCTTACCCCAATCCCGTATTCGCTCCATTTCGGATTTCCACTTTTTGCATCTTTCTGATTTGGACCGCATCCTTTCCGTTATATATGACACTTGCATGTACTTGTTCCTTAGTTTGAATATTGACCTACCTTGACCCAATACCTTCTCACTCCCATCTCTAAATCCCTCCGACTCCTCCGACCCTCCGGCTTCTCTACGAACTTTCCGACTCCTCCGAACTTCTAGTATATCTAATCCTCTGAAATACCAGGACACGAAGGATCCAAGAGGGTGCAACCTATAAGTTGAAGCCAACGTCTGTACGTACCAATCTGATTCCGAAGTCTGATATTCCAATATCTCTGACATCCAACGAGAAGAGATCGAGTTCATAACACTGATTGTGAATGAGACAAAGTCTCATCCCAATCATGTACATATTGTACATGATTTCTCTCCCTATCCTTACTGATCCCATTTCTGCCCACAGCTCCTTTTTTATTCTGCAAACACGGAGATACTAAGAGTATCTCTGTTTCTCCAGATCCCTCTGAAGAACCATAGGAACTATGTGAGTAGTTCCTTTGTGTTTTTCTTTGTTTTCGTGGGCTGACACTCATCCTCTGCTGTCCATTATTATGGGCAGCTTCTGCTTCCAGGTTTTGCAAAAGACCTTGGTCTTTCGCAAATGACACTTGCTGTAAACTCGGCGTCTTCACACTCGCATGTGAACTATGTATGTAGTTCGTCTCTGCACCAACTTGACGTTTTACTGACAAGTCGGCCACATGAGGAATGAATTCCTCATGTGCATTCCACTGCGTGTACAGGGACTTTGAGTGTGGCAGCCGTTTTATTTGTGTGGCTGTCTCATGAGCTTTTGAAGACAGTCTAGGACTGTCCGGTCTCGTGCCTAGCTTGGACACAGGTTTTTCCAAGCTCATCGTTTCGATATTGCACGACTCTGACCTAGTCGTGAGTCGAAACATAGTGCCTTCCTTGTCTATAGGCTCGAGTCATGGTGACACAACTCTGGGATCAAACGGCAACAGGTATGTGTCGTCTTCTGTATTTCCCAGTGCTGGCAACTGAATTCCAGCACTCACTAGGGCAGTGGTGCAAGCCATTGCAAAGTTGTCCATGGATGACATCCGTTTGGAAATGTTTGTTTCACTGCCAGCAGTCCTTCGGTATGTATTTTTTCTTTGCTTTTGCTTATTATCCACAATTTCTGACTCCTGCAGCAACTGTACAGTGAGCAGTTCGTTTCCCGAAGAACCTGGCACCCGTCTGACAACCAGGTTGGATGCAGATAACGAATGCTATGGTTTCTGTAGCATTGCATGAAGCACGAACTTTGTTTGTGCTTGGTAAATGTGTGTTCCTAGTCGTATTAGGAGCTTGAGAGCTCCTAGACTCAGGTACGTACACGTAGTCTTTGACTATGTGTTCCTTCACAATCTGACTACTGCCAGATTGTATACCAGTATAGCTACTAGTTAGGCCCCTTACGGGACCACGCAAGGATTTCTCCCAGCATTGTTTGTAAGTACATATTGTGTACTTATTGATGTCCATGCTAGTTAGGCTCGGACTCGACTGGATTAAGGAATCTGCTGGCAAATGTACATCGATTTCTCGAAGTACGTACTGCTCGAGATACCAACATTGAGTATGAGTCAATGTAAGCAGCTTGCCATCCTGGAGATCATCCCATAGTAATAATAGATCTTCGAAAGACAAGTTAAATAAGGCCGGTGTGCTTGTGGCCTCATCTGGGTGATTACTCCAATCCTGATGCCTAGGCATCAAAACTTCTAGGAATAATGTAGAGTAAAGAACCAGATATAATCTGGCTCTGGCTGTGAATAAATTCACAGACTAGGAGTGAAAACTGCCCAACTGGTTGGACAGTCAAAAGCTCACCAATGCAGTACTACTGCACTGGAAGTTCAAAAATGTGTAAGACTTCTAGAGACTTCACAAAGATCACTCAGCAGAACTAAACCAGATAAATTGTCTGTATGATACGTATGTGACAGTTCAAGTAAAAGTAAGTTAGCTACTCTAAATTCCCATGGCTGACTGTACAGTCATTCCGCAGGTCCACAAACACCCATGGATTCTCTGGCATCCATGTCTCCCTACAACCACTCACAGCTGTCCATACTATAGTATGGACATATTAGAATATATATATACATTCTTACATTTCTGCAGCAGCTTGCCGAACAATCTTCTTGGTGAGGCCTATGTCTCTGAGATTGTCATAGAGAGTCATGATGGACATTGTATATCATGATGAAATACACTTTCAATTCATCCAGATACAAGTTGGGTCTTCTCCAAGACAATCCTGCAGACCTTCAACTGCATCCACAGGCAGGATCCTGTCTCAGCCTTGGGCCAGGCATGCAGGTGGGCACACCCATTCCTGGTTCCATGCTGCTCAAAGATATTATGCTGCCAATAGATACACCTTTGTGAGACATTCAAAATCCATTTGATGTCCTCCATTCTGTATCCTGCATGCAGAAGCACAAGAGCCCGCTGCTTGATATTGGGATTAACATGTTGGAAAGGCATCTGTGAAAGGCATATAGATCAGTTTCATTGGATGCATGATACCTTGAGTGGGTTTCAAGCTTCATGCCTCTTTTCATGGGATTTGGCCTTCACTCGAATTTTTGATTTTCAGAATTTAAAAATGAAAATAATTCTGTTTCGGCAAGGTTTTCTGAAAACACTGTATATGCATTTATTTACAATCAATGGAATCTTATCATTGCGCTGCGTAAATTTTTAGTGTGTTTTACAATGCATTCGCGTGTTTGTCGACGTGGAGGCATCAGTCGATTGGTACCACTCAGCATATCGGCGCAGGTGCCAAAAGCACTGACAACTAGCTGGTCAGTTAGCGAATGAAATCCCCCTGGATCCCCAAGTTCGTGCACGTGACTCCTGGCAAATTGCAAGCATAGGTATCCCACTCGCTAGTAATCACAAGAGTGTATTAGTTTTCCAGCATAAGCTGACTCTCGCTAACTATGACTGCTTAGCTGTAGCTTGAGGTGGAATGCTCCACACAGCTCCACTTTCGACGCCGTCATACCATGTTCAAGCTCTGCAGCAAAAGCTTCAAACTTCAACGTTCAACTCCAACTCCAACAAGCATAATAGACGACAGAACGAACGAACAACTTATCCCAACTCCTACTGTGTTCTGTTTTATACTTGAGAAAAGCGTGAAAGGAGGCTTGAGAGCCTCTGCGCTGGGCAGAAGCCCAAGGAGGACACGTCGAACATCATGGTCAGGCATGTTTAACTGCACTACACCTCAGGCCAAGGATGCCGGCTGCTGGCAACTCATGCCAAGTTTGTGCACTGAGTTCCACTTTCACCAGGTCGAGCTCCACTGCATCCTGGGGTGGAGCATCAAAAAGCTGGAAAGTCAGCTTAAGCTGGCAGCTAGTACACTCTACAGTATTTGAATCTTGTCCTTGAGCTACGAAAGGAGACGAGAAGAGCGAGCAGGTACGGTGTGACGCCAAGGAGGTGCCAACGCATGTACATGTGCAATGTAACTTGAAATACATGACAAGACACAACTGGAAGTGACGATTGTGTTAAAAAACCCCTGTGGGGAAAAAATGTGACCATGCAGGACATAAATAAGCAACACAAGGTAGAGACAAAGAAAGAAAGACAGAATGAAAAAAACCTGGAGAGGTGGGCAAGCAGGAACTAAATTTGGCTTGATTTTACTGCTACTGCACTACTGCTTTGTGCATTTTTCCCGAAACATCACAAGCTTGTGCCAAGCGATGATGAGTCTTGCATCTGTTGAACAGCTTCCAGGCTGACCTGGAGGGCACTCTGAATTTACCGTAATATCTCACTATTTGATAACAGATACCTACCAGTACACTCAATTACCCCCAAACCCTATTAGCACTCCCACCTCAGTCCAGCACCTCCAGAACCACATCTGAGTCAGCTGAGCCTGAGCTCGCACTCGCTCATACCTGCTATTTCATTGAGTCACGAACATGCTGCAACTTGCCTATTACATATAGGACTACTATGTTACTTAGCACTGGCAGGGGTACTGCTATGGCTCGTGAGTCTAGCGAGAGCTGAGTCACTGCCGGTGCGCCGAGTGGTACCAATCGACTACAGACTCGTCGACGTGCTCGATGGACAGGCGCTTACGCCGCTACGGGATTATGTTATGTAAGTTACGTACCGACGCAATTATTACAAGCGCTCAAATTTTTGACATGGACCGGGACGATACTACAACACAGCTGCTCACTCTCCTCAATGTATCCTCTCTGAAACGAAAAAGGCCCACTATCGAAATTGCAGACTCGCCAAAATTGAATAAGAGGAAAAGAAATGTTTTACTACTTGATTCTGTTGTAACGTCCGATGTTGCAACATCCGAGACTCTATCACAGCCTAAGGAGCCAGCCGTGACGCAACCTGAAGATGACGACGACGAAGCCAATTCTGAAGTCTCTGAAACGGAACAAGAACGTGAAGGTGAGCTCAATAACGCATCTCTGTTGCCTAACTGATGCATTTGCAGTTCAAACGCCGTACAAAGCTCATTTTGGCCCAGACACGACGCTTCTGAGCGACTCGATTCGAGAATGTGTTGATCAAGGAAAATGGAAACGGAGTTCGGCTCGGCGCGGTAAATTGGGTGTCATTTCATTGTCAATGCCAGACAGCAAGGTAGAAGAAGTTCCGGTCCCAAAAAACTATGTAAAGTTGCATCTATGCGTCAGACTAACAGTTCTAATCCATTTGCAGATCCCCGAACAACTGCGTTCTGCGTATGATGATAGAGCGGAAAATTTATCTTCCAGTATGCTTCAGCTTATCAGACTTCCGAAAACGAGTTAAAAGCGTGCATAGGCCAAAACGAGTTTCGCACTGACATTCTCTCCACCATTTCTCACTATCAAGATATTTTCCTCGCGCAAATAGAATTCGACCAACATACTATCACACGAGACGCGACGACCTTACATGCTTTAAATCATATTTTCCAGTAGGTTAAGGTTTACTCCATATCCGCGAAAAAGCATTCTCATGTGCGGGAAAGCATTCGATGGCGCGTATTGAAGAATAACAATCGTTTATCGCATGCTTCTAAAGATCCATCCGTAACGCCTCCTTCCGATGTTCAGGATCAGGGATTCACTCGTCCTTCAGTTCTTGTCCTCTTACCTTTCCGCTCAAACGCGGTACGTTGGATGGAATCCTTCCTTGCGCATCTCCCTTCTCATCAAGTGGAAAACCGTGCTCGATTCATGTCGGAATTTACATTGCCAACGGGAACAGTTGACAAGCTTGCGATAGCTGACCCAGGGACGTATCCACAAGATCACGTTGAGACGTTCAAAGGGAACATAGACGACAACTTCAGAGTTGGGATCAAACTTACGAAAAAATCGGTCAAGATCTTCGCCAATTTTTATGCATGTGATCTCATCATGGCCAGTCCACTTGGCTTGAGAATGTCTATCGAGAAAGAAAAGTTGGGACCTCAAGCCTTCATCTTGTTTTTCCTGTGCTGACAAGAACTTGCCTAGGGGGTCCGATTTCCTATCGTCAATTGAGATATTGATTGTGGATCGGATGGATTCACTCACAATGCAAAACTGGGAACACGTGCAAGTCAGTATATTTGTATCTGAAGCCATCATTGCTCCGATTAATATTTTATTGCAGTTTGTATTTGCACGGCTCAACCAGCTACCCAAAGAATCACACGACACTGATTTCTCACGCATCAAGCCTTGGTATCTAGATGGACAGTGAGTATATTTCCATATTCATTCAGAAACTACACACATTTGCTTCCACAGCGCGGCATATCTCCGTCAATCAATCTTATTTTCGCAATATGAGACTCCTGAAATGCGAGCTCTTTTCAACCGTAATCTGTGCAACGTCGCAGGAAAAATCCGGACAGAACGGAAATGGAAACCGATTGTCGTACCAGAAGGTATCGAACAGGTACCTATATTGTATTTGTTGTTTTAGTACCAGGACTTTATCGGTGGCCATCAGAAATTTTCCAAATTCGAATGTTCGTTTCCGAAGGCGGAGGCGGATAAGCGGTTTGACTTCTTCACAACTCAGGTCTTCACGAAGCTTTCCTATATATCCAGAAAGCGCACCTGATATTGACGCCCCTGTAGATTCTCCCTTCTATTCTCAAGTCGGCAGTTCAAAGCGCAAATACGCTTATCTTCGTTCCTTCGTCATTCGACTTTATACGGGTGCAAAACTACATCCGTAAGATGCCAGATATGTCTCTCGCCGTACTCTCTGAGTGAGTGCACAATATACCGTTCGCATATTCGGTGCTTCCACCGTATTTCATCAGATATTCCTCCAATCAGGATATTTCGCGGGCAAGACAAGCGTTTTTCAGTGGCAAAAAACGTTTCTTGCTCATGAGCGAGCGATTCCACTTCTTCCGCAGGTGAACGTATACAACAAATCCATATTTTCATTACTAATACAGGTATGGTTTAGGTACTGTATTCGTGGCATCCGGAACGTCGTATTCTATGGTCTTCCCGATCACGCGCAGTTCTACACTGAACTATTATCCTATCCGTTTCTGGACGAGGGCGTGGAGCCATCGGACGTTACATGTCAAGCACTCTACTGCAAGTACGATTATATGCGGCTAGACAGAATCGTGGGTAGCGAAGAAGTTATAGCGCTCGCGCACGAAAGGTCATGAGTGCACTTACTGGAAGAATGAATAATGCATACATATTTCGTACTAGTATAACGATTTTTGCGAACGGACCTACTAAATATGGCATATTTGGATGTGTTTTGGGAAACTCGGCAGCCGCGTCGTCCACACAGCGGGGATTCCAATATTTAAACTCGGTTTGAATTACAATTTAATCGCGATACACACGCGTGAGGACTTGGAGAGAGATTTGTCGCGGTTTATTCGAAATGCAACGGCTGCGTTACAGCTGTTTCAGTTACATAAGGCGGATGACTAAGATCTGTCGCATTTAGCTCATGTACATCGCCGTCGCCATATCTTCACAACGACGGCGAGTTAACATATATAAACTTTAGATTAATTATTTACCTTAGTATAGCTAACTTATGATCTATATTTTGTTTCTTAAAACCACTTATTCAGTATCCAAATATGCAACATTGCATAAATTATCCCCAGCTTATTTCAAAGTAGAATAGTCCATAAATCTGTATTTACTACCTTAAATACTGTACCCTCACAACTGCCAAAGGGATTGTAATTATCATTATCCCTTCATCAATTCTTGTTCTCACTATATGCTGGGTCTGACAGCTGTCTTTCTCCTTGCATGAGCATTTAAAGAAGCTGTAGGTTGAGTATATTGTAAATATAGAGTATAATTACGTTATGAGAACTTTTCAAAGTGATCTGAACAGTGTGTGGCTGACAGCAGCACCTACACACATTTGGTGACAGTTGCAACACTCTGTCACAGCATGTGACATCTCATTATTTTCTTCTGCCTGTCGACATGGCATCCTCAAAAAAGAAAACGGAGGTCACTCGAAAGCAGTGTGATGCACCTGATCCAAACCTAGTTCTGGATGGGCCATGAAAACACAAGCCCAGCGAGCGTGCTGCTATCCTCAATAGTGCTCCAACTGTCACTCCCACATCATCCCCTCCTCTTGCACCAACCTTGCTAAAAGAAGTAGACTTAGATTTCATTTATGAGACTGAGTCTGGTGCCACAAACCCCAAGGAGGACTTTATTAGAAGTCAAACCACTAGTTCCACCACCGCAAGTGCCCCCATCACCAGTCCAGATCACAACCACACCATTGATATACCGGTTGAGAGCAAAGCCCACATACCTGCTCCCCCCAAGAAGCTCACCTCAAAGAAGAGAGCTGTTGACATAGAAAAAGACACTCTAACTGAGGAATTACTTCAATGTATGTTCAATAATCTCTCCACTTCTTCGCACTAACAAGCCCTCATTAGACATATGCTTTCATGTACCTTTCAAGACTGCAGGTTCACAAGATGCCATTAACTTTATCAAGGTTTCCATCCATGAGACAGAGCAGCAAGTCCAACAAGCAATCTATGTTGCAATTGGCTGTGAAGCACTCAGCACAGATTCGCTTCCAGAACTAACATGCAAGCTTTCCAAAGACATAAAGGCACATAAATTTGTTCTCAACAACAGTGGTTGGAGGCACCTCAAGGAAGACTGGGTAGTTGAGGTTGCAAAGAAAGGTGCCACATCTCTCGCAGACATCATGCTCAGTGCAGATGTAAGTCAAATCATGTTGTTTTGTATATGGATATTCACTCAACCACCCTCTAGTTTCTCAAGGATCTAGAGCTTCTCAAAAAGATAAAAAAAGCAAAAATAGCAGCATCTGGAAAGGGTGGGAAAAAGAATGGTGGTAGGGCTATGCTGCTGAAGCTGCACTTCAAGTCAGATGAAGAGGAGGAATATAATGGTAGTGAAGTTCAGCTTGACTATTTTCCTTATGATCCAGCTTGCAGAAATATTCTGGATGACATCAAGGCATACCTCATGACATGTACACAGTGCTCAAAGAAGGACCAGCTCTGTCTCATGGACAAGCATGGCAAACACCATGTTGTGTCTTCTGAGATGCTGAACACCTGGGTCTCAGCTATGGTGAGTCAATAATTTTGTTGTTTAGTCATGTATTGACGGTTTTCAACCATTACAGTGTGCTGACATGCCAAATGTGATGATATAATGCCTACCTCAAAGCCTTTCATTTGCAGATTTCCATCATAGCATTGATGGTTGTCCCAAGGTCATTGCACCCACACGTAAGGGTCGCTGTGAAGTCATACCAGCCCCTGAAGTCCAAGCTCCAAGACCACAGATCATCTACTTAACTGCTCCACCTGCTCCCTCTTACTCTCATTCCCCATCTTCACCTGACGACCATCACCACAGGAGACAAAGGCACTCGTCTTCCTCCCTGGCTCCTACCAGAGTTGAGGAACCAATCTACCCTTCTGTTACCAGTTGGCTCTCTTCCCTGGAGATAAAGCCTGGTGCAGAGAAGCATGACTTCTTTTCAATCTGAGAGAAATTTGGTGCTCAAAGCTTTCTTGATATGAACATTGATGATCTTGCAGGGGTCCCATGCAATGAGTATGGGACCGCTGGCTTCAATTTCAACATGGCTGAAGTCATGTTTCTTTGTAAGTGGCTCAATGTGTCGATGGATGAGCTAAAGCCAAAGTGATGGGGCCATGAAGGAAAATGTAGTAGACGAAACTAATGTAGTCTGGCCTTTGTTGAACCCTAGAATTCCTATGCGCAATATCACTCCTTATATTACTTTTATCTACAAGCTTCAGAAGTTCAGAAAGGAAAGCTAATAAAGCCATACATTATCTCAAGACATCAATGTGTGGGTGCTTGCAAGATCAACATTTGAGTGCTTGTAAGATCAACGTTGAGCGCTTAAGTAAGCACCCAAGATGTAGCTAGATTAAAGGAAGGATAACAGGAAGGTCATGGGGAAATGAGGATTAAAGGAGTCAAAATAAAAGATAGGGGGAATAGGAGTTCCCCTTACAGATACATGTGTGGTACATTCTATGACTAATCAGTACCTGGGGAACATATATAACCTGAGTGAACCATCCACCCCTGAGCCTTCTCTGGCGTTATTGATGCAAGCACATCATGCAAAAAGAAATGTACACTGTGTACATTTTTATGGTCAATGGCCAAACAGAATGTGGCACCATTGTGATGAAGCACAGATTTGACATGGGAAAACGCCTCTTTGATAGGGTTGTAGTTGGAGGAGTAGGGTGGTAAGTAATATAAACAAATGCCTCTGAAATGCAAGATTTAGTTGCTGACTGATATTCAATAAAAGAAAATTGTACCGTGCTACACACAAAGGCATAATATCATCATGGTGATGTATTCCACAGTTATCCATAACAAGGACACTGTGCAGTGCTGGCCAGGTGTTCATATGGGGGAGGAGACGCTCCACATAGTTGACAAATGCAGGGCTGTTGTAGGCACCCTCATGTATGTCAGAAAATATAATGCCTTCCTTCAAAAGTGCTGGAAGTAGAGAGAATCTGACACTGGTGTTATTCAAGTCTAAGAGAGGATAGAGAGAAACACACCCTGTTCTGCATACAAACTGAGCACTGACTTTTGCACGTTGGCCTTTGGGAGCCCATCCAAAGAGTCTATATGTTGTATGACAGTCGATTTGGCTCTCATCTATGAAAACCAGACATTCAGGTGATTCAGCTCCAATTTGAAACTGAAAGTGTGAGCGCAATGCTACAGTGCACTCAGCTGCAGCTTTCGAGAGCTAATAACAAGCATCAGTAGATCACAATTGCGTTAGCCGTGCCACTCACTTTTTTATGTGAGATCCCAAGTTCGGTCAGTGCATCCCATATCATAGATATACCTACGATAATACCATGTTGCTGAAGCAGCTGGGTTTGCATTTTGTCCAAATATATGTCTGGGCTTTGTTCCACAAGTGATAGCAAAAACTGTAAAAGTTTAGTGCATGAGTAGACTGATGCAGCAATAGGAAACTTACATCCAACTCCTCCACATCCATCACTCTGCTCCTCTTCTGCAGTTTCCCCAAGCTATCACAAGCAACCTCACCCGTTTCCATCCATTGCTTTAGGATACATTCAACAACCCGCTTTGACATGTTCAGACTCTGTCCAATGTCGGTAACCTTCGACTTGAGAGTGAATCTTTGATGAATCACATGCTCCTGAAGGTCACTAGAGTATGTCCTATGAGAGCATAAGTGAGGAGGGGTGTTTCATGGCATCCGACGAATGATGGGCTTGATGGGGTTCCAAAGGACAGTGATGAGTAGTGTCACGTGCTGTGACAAGATGTTGCAACCGTCACCAAACCAGTGTGGAGCCACCATTGGCCACACACGCAGTAAATCACTCTGAAAATTTCAGAGAATGTGATTATGATATAAATATATAGTATGTTCAATCCACAGCACTTATAGAAGTGCATATAAGTAGCATAGCAGCTGATAGGGTCAGCATATAGCTGGAACAATAACTAAGTAAGCGAGCATGATAAATCTAAATCCTTTTGGAATTGTAAAGTTACATAGTATAGAATAAATAATCTAGAAAACTGGACAATTCCACTGAAAAACGCACTGGGTATAATTTATGCAATGTCTCATATTTCAATATTAGTTACTTGATTTTACAGAGAAAAACATATATTATATGTTAGCTATAGTATAGTATATAATACATGCAACATGGTATGTCTTAAATCTCAGCCGTTGTGAAGATATCACGATGTGGATGTTTGAGAGGGAATTGGGAAGGATCTTAGTCATCCACCTTACATAACCAAAACAGCTGTAAAAAACCCCTGTGGGGAAAAAGGATGGCCATGTGGAAATACAAAGACGCAGAACGACAAACAAGGGAGAGGAGGGTGGGAAGACCAAAAGCTGCAAGAAAGTCAGTGCGCTGGAGCAGCGGCTCTAAAATGAAATGGAACAGACCTGTGAGGTCAGGGAAGTGAAGCAGCAGCTAAAGCAAACATGAGTGAGACTTCCAGATTAAAACTGGAATGAGGGTCCCACCCGGGGAACAGTGACCGTAGCTCCAAGGGACACTACACTGCCACTGGGACTCAAGCCACCAAAAACTGAGACAAAATAACTGTTCAATCCGGAGGTCAGAGGCAGCTAAAAAGAACCACATACTAGTGAGCTGTGATGAACTCAATCTCTTCTCATTGGATGTCGGAGATATCAGAATATTGGACTTCAGAATCGGATTGGTACGTATGGACATTGGCTTCAACTTATAGGTTGCACCCTCTTGGATCCTTTGTGTCCTGGTATTTCAGAGGATTAGATATACTAGAAGTTGGAGGAGTTGGAGAAGTTGGAGGAGTTGGAGAAGTTGGAGGGATTGGAGAAGTTGGAGGGATTGGAGAAGTCGGAGGGATTGGAGAAGTTGGAGGGATTGGAGAAGTTGGAGGGATTGGAGAAGTTGGAGGGATTGGAGAAGTTGGAGGGATTGGAGAAGTTGGAGGGATTGGAGAAGTCGGAGAAGTCGGTGAGACTTAAAGATGGGAGTGAGAAGGTATCGGGTCAAGGTAGATCAATATTCAAACTAAGGAACAAGTACATGCAAGTGTCGTATACAACAGGAAGGATACGGTCTGAATCGGAAAGATGCGAAAAGCGGGAATCTGAAATGGAGCGAATACAGGATCGGAGTAAGAGTAATTTATGGACATAAGACCAAGGATGTAGATCTTGATGGCAAATGGTTAAATATAGATGAAATGGAGATAAGTAAAACAGGTGGAGTGAATCTGTAAGAAACTTAATATTGTTCACACAAACAGACTGAGCCAATATGTTATTGGTGTCTGCAACTGGTGTGGTTACAAGTAAAAAAGGATTGCTTATCTAATCTACTTGTGGACAACTGTATAGTTGTCCACTATCTACAGGCGCCCCTTGTAGGTGGCTTATATAATACAACCCCATAAGTCACTCTGGTGACTTATATGTCCTAACTAGTAGCATATATGCTACTGTAAGAATCTACATTCTTACACCCTCCCCACAGACCAAACCTCAGGCAGGTTTGGGAAACGTTATGCTGATGGTGGATCAGCATATATAGGTGCGAGCGCAGTCGATGATGACTGCATGGCTACTTCGACGGTATTGTCATAGTAAAGGGAGTCAGCTGGGTTGACCTCCATGGTAGTGTCATTCGCTGTAGTAGCGGATGCAGGGTGAGTGGCAGACAGGGTGGATGGTTCCATCATCAGCATGTATGTACGTGCCTTCGAGCAGGGAGGCCCTCCACTGCGTCTGTCCAATGACAAGTCGTCGTCTGAAGTCGACGGTGCTCCCCAGAAGCCTGGGGGGCAAGGGGACATGGGTATATGAAGGCCGGTGAATGTCTGGCCTTCGCAAGCGTCGAGGACCCTCTGCGTGGTCTCGTTGTAGCAGACCTTGCTCTGCTTATGGAGAAAGTAGGGCTCAATATTGACGTGAGCCCTACCGGGATCTACACCCACATAGTTTCCTAGCCATTGGGCTAGTTCCTTGAGAGTAGTACTCTCATGGGGGCGCTTCCACTAGAACACCTTATTGATGCTGGTGTATAGCAGCGCCGATAGATCTTGCTGCCAGATTGAGCCGGCAAGATCGGCCCACTGGCCATGGACTGTGAACAGCTCTGTTAGCTTTTGAAGAAAGACCAGGCTATCTTTCTTTGGCTTAATTAGTTTAAGCCATACCCATATATCAACATCCTCCAGTCGGAGGGTGTTGTTGCCATTCCCACGAATGGCGGGTGATACTCCCTCTGGGGAGTACTTGATCGTGTGCAACGCATCCCTGAGATTGGGAGGCGTATTATGCGCAATCTCAAATGCTGGCGTTTGAGTAGCGAGTTGCTGTTCGCAATCAGCACGCTTAATGATAGCGTGCTGCATGGTGCTGCGCAACAGGGCAAATGTCACAGGCGCAAGCGTGAGCTGCTCAACGAATTTTGGGTCGTTGAGCTGGCATTTGTCGAACCACTCAGTGGGTCGATGACTGGTGTGCACTGCAGTGGGGTGTGGTGCCTTGCCCAAAGGGCAGGGTAAAAATCCCATCTGCGTTGCAGGTGGGTCGCCTATGGCAGGGGCGATGTGAGCATGCAGTGACACTGGGTAAGGCGCCGCCAGTGTTTGCTGTTTGGATGCAGTCTTGCGACCAGATCAAGTGGGTCCTCCCGGTGAGGCTCCAGTAGTGGTCATAGACAGACTCACTGAGTCCGTCATCAAATCTGGCAACGAGGTCAGATCAATAATAGTCAGTGCTGATTGCGCCAACTTCATGGCGGATAAAATATCCGCCATTTCGTGATTAATTCGCCTCTCTTTATCAAGGGTGGTGCGAAGTGTGTCGAGCTCTGAGTTGAGCTCATGTATATCCTCCGTATAGGAGGCTACTGTGTCCTTAACAAAAGGATGCGCCATCTCAGCAAGCAAAGCTGGCCAGGCCACTTTTAATGCACATTTGATGTTGCGCATTCGGGGGTCGATGAGCTGCAGTTTTGCGGCTTGCAGCAAATGCTGCGCATACGTGTTGCACTCCAGACAGGAGTCGCAGTGGACGATGGCGATGGCGTCCTTGACACCATGCACAGTCCAGCATTGCTCCTGTTGGAGCATCGCGAATTGCTCAGAGGCACTAGGGAGTGTCTCTGCTGAGTGGTGTGTTTGGGACACTTTGGCATCCATGGATAACGCTTGTTTGACACCCGCACTGGTGCGAGTGTGGTAGTGGGTGGCAAGAAGACCTTGAAGTGGTGATAAAATGATCGCTTAAAATCAGAGTGAGCGCACCCGATGCATCACATGACTATGTTCACGTGACGTCGTCACGTCGCGTGAATCATCGACACAAATCATGTTCGTGTCGAGTTCTTTTTATTAAGGACTCATTCGTCATCTTTCTCATGCCTTATGAGGCATGACTAGGAAGCTCTAGTGGCTTCCTAACTCCCCTTAGTTCTAGATAGGCATCTAGCACTTCTAGCTCTCTGCATGCAGAGAGTGGTTCCCAGGTGACATCTCCCAATGTCCATCTTACTTGTAACTCCAGCTTAGAGTTACTAGCCCAGCAATGAGCCAGAATCTCATCTACAAACCATTCTGGTTTGTCTTCTTTCCCAAAGTCGTACATGTAATTTACATCATGATGAGGAAATCGTTCGTCGTCATTGGGTATATGCGGTCTAATTAGACTCGCATGAAACTTTGGTAGTATCCTCCGAGCCATGAGCTGTGGGGGTAACTCAAGTTTCACCGTAGAACTGGAATTGTCCACTTCTATAACTGAGTATGGCCCAATATAATTGGGTACCAATTTCTTTGCCCATCCTTTAGGTAAGGACAGGTTCTTTGTAGACAAATATACTAGCTGTCCAACTTCGTACGTCATTCCTTGATGGTGTCTGGTATTAGCAGTGTCTGTCTGCTGTACTCGGCTTGCGATGATTGCATCATGAGCATCAATCAAGTTCCACAACGCTTGTTGTGTGAACTGCCACACTCCTCTAAATGTAGTATCCACTGATAGCACCTGCCCGATACAGGGCAAATATCCGCTGTTCAATTCGAACGGTGCATATCCTGTGGTTGCACTGACTGAGCTGTTCAGTGCAAACTCTACTATTGGGCATTTCTCAGGCCAATCCTTCTGATCACTCTGCACTACCGTGTGGAGTATTTGCCCTACAGAACGATTCGCTCGTTCGGTTGCTCCATCTGTCTGCAGGTGGAATGCTGTGGACATGAGCAGCTTCCTGCCCATTATATGCTGCAATTCCCTCCAGAATATGGAGGTGAATTTGGAGTCGCAATCCAATATTATTGACACAGGTACTCCATGCAAGCATACTACCTCTTTGAGGTATAACCACGCGACTTGTCGCGCAGTCACTCTCGTCGTAGTTGAAACTAAATGCACCATAGACGTGAGTCTGTCAATCACGACCAGTAAATAGTCGTGACCCTTCGATTCCGGCAATGGACCAACAAAGTCCATTCCAATAGACTGCCACGGTCTATCAGGTATCGGCAGGGTATGCAATAACCCTGCTGGTCCTCTACTGTCCTTCTTTGCAGCCTGACAGGCTGCACAGGATCCACAGAACAACTCTATGTCGGCTGCCATTCCTGACCACCAGTACAATCGCCTGATGTACTTGTCGGTTTTGAATTGCCCAAAGTGGCCAACTACTCTATGTGCATGATTGATGATTATCTCGACCATTCTCCTCCCCTTGGAAAAAACTTTCTGGGGAAGACACACTACATCTTTCTTGAACTGGTTCTTTGTCCAAACCAGTCTGTTTCTCACCCCAAATAGAGGGTGAGCCTCAGGATTTGCCAACACTTTCTTGAGTATTGGATCTGTTCCATAGCCATTGGCTATGGCTTGTTTTAGGTCAAACTCACGTTCTACACGTGAGCGTAGACTCTCTGAGTCTGCACCCAACATTGTAGCTAGTACATCGTCCTCATCATTACCTTCCACTTGTGTGGGAGGTTCTTCCCCTGTTTGCTTCATCCGCTGCGTGTCTATGACACACTGCTCTGTCGCATCTTGTAATCATTGCGACCGTCGTGCTGCAGCCATTTGTATTTCTACAAATCTATGCATTGGGAGAAATTCTCCTCCTGGGTCTAGCTGCGCATCTGCATCGACATATTCTTCTGCTGGGTGATGTTCACCCTGCTTGTCATTCTTGTAGTAGTGCGACAGACAGTTGGCTACCTTGTTCTCCACCCCTGGTACATGTACCGTGGTATAGTTGAATATGGAGAGAAATTCCCACCAGCGCACCTGTCTGTCGGACAGATGCTGTTGTGTCTCGAAGTATTCGAGACCTTTGTTATCCATCACCAGTGTGAACTGGCGACCTAGCAGCTTATCCTCCCACTTCATAAGTGCTTCAAGGATAGCAATCATCTCGTGCTCATGCGTTTTGTAACGCTGTTTGTGCAGGACTGAACTTCTTTGATAGAAATCCTGCTGGATGACAAGTCGTCCAGTCCAGACCTTGTCCATAAACTGCCCCGACTCCAGATTTGGAACTGTCGGTCACAACCCAAATGGGTTCTGAGCTAGCATGATTTATCGGCTTCAGAATTGGAGCCTTACATGCTAGCGCTTTGATGGATTCAAAGCACTTATCCATCAAGGGCGTCCATTGAAATGTCCTGTTATTGCATGCACTTCCTGATAAGGGAGTTGTATATGCCGTCAAATCTGGCATATATGGTGCCAGATACTGCACGAGTCCTAGAAATCATTGGACTTTGTTAAATGTTCAAGGTCTTCTCCAACCTCGAACCTTCTCCATTTTATCTGCATTGGCATGTATGCCCTTGTCATCTATTCTGTGACCAAGGCACTGCATACGAGGCAAATACAAATCAATCTTGGATCAATTTCTGCTGAGAAACAAATGTGCATCACGTAAAATATCAAACACCTGTGGAAGGTGTTTTTCATGCTCTTCTATAGAGCTCAAATAGATAAATATATCGTCCAAGTATATGTGGACTGATCAATCAATTTGGTTACAAGAAATCAACATCATGAGACATTGAAATGTAGATGGCGCATTACAGTCACCAATCTGCATAACCCGGCTTTTGAATGTGCCGAATATGGTCACGAAGGCCGTCTTGTCGACGTCCTCTTCGACTACGTGTATTTGTTCATACGTGTCAGAAATTTCAAGCTTGGATCGATACATAGCACGACCTACATCATGCCGAATTGTATCCTGGTCTGGGAAGGGCGTAATGTCCTTCACCGTGTTGTCATTGCGTAGACGTAAGTCTATCGCTGTTCTGAGCTTTCCGTTTTTCTTCAGAATGCATAGCGCTGGCGCTGCAGAATGTACTGATGCTGATACCCACCAACCAGCGGTGGTATACCGGTCGACTTTGTCGATCAGTTTGTTTTAAAGTGCTTCTGGGCACTTTGGTAGTCAATAATGAAACTGTTTGGTTTCATCCGCAAACTTAATTTCGTGGTTAATCTCCCTCCAAGGAGGAAGTTCTAACAGCACACCTCCAAAGAGGTCTGCGTACTCTAGCTCCCATCTTTCCCTAAGTTTGGGAAAGTCCTCAGCCGTCAATAACGGTTGCTTGGAGCCAGTACCTCCTTCGGCAATCATGTCAGTACATTGGTCAATTGGACCAATGTCAATGTTTTTCTGGTTTTCCTTTGTCTTGCCTCCCATCTGGAGAGCTTGTTGGTGGCTCCACATATAACAAAGAGCCATTTGCAAGTCACAGTTTGTGGCTTGCTAGATTGGGCTTAAGACTCGCAATTCGAGTCTTGTGTTCAGCCGGGTTTTTATAGTCCAGCTGTTCTTCCCAGGCATTCACATGGTTTGGAATTACTTCCTTTCCCCATGGATGCATCCCTCGTCTCTAAAGTCGAGGGATATCCCTAACCTATGTAGGAATGGTGTTCCTAGTATTGTGTCGTAATAATCTACGTTCGCTATATCAAAGTATTCCTCGATATTATGCTCACCAAAATGGATGTTGGTGTGCGTTCCATAGTTGATGGTTGACTTACTGCTGACACATGCTAACTGTAGACCAATTGGATGTTCGAGTTTGAATGTCTTAATGCCTACAGCTCGTATAAAATCTGGAGAGAGCATAACTCCCTCACACCCGCTGTCTAATAGACAGTGGGCTCTGACTCCACCAATCTCCCAATACCTGGAGATTGTTTGGTTGTCTATATGCACCCATTTGGGGCGCGTCTTATCACATGGTCTGAACTGATGATCATAGACAGGCTCAATGGTCCTGTCTATGACTCCTGTGTGGATACGGAAGTCATTGTTTCAACTTAAACCACCATTGATGATGGTAGTTGGTGTCTGCACCGCATATATGCGCCACCTTTCTTCATACGATCCTTCTAGCGGATGTACTCTGTCCACTCGATACGAGCTTTGCATTCTCGTATCGTTGTCATTATCCCATTGATAGGGCATAATCTCCGACTAGTAATCAGCGACTAGTTTGCTGATTTCGCTCTCATGGTCGTCTTGGATGTCCATTCGCTCGTCTAGTTCGCCACTTTGTGGCTCCTCCTCCCTTTCTTGAGCACTCCCTGAGTGCTCAACCACTTCCTCCAACCATGCACCTGCTATGTGTGGTTTGTCCTTCCATTGCAGGCAATCTGGCTTGATATGCCCAACCTGTCCACACTCATAGCACATTATCTCTGTGCTACATCCCTGACCCCCTGAACCTCCAGAAGGTTTTTGCAAAGGATGTGAAACGACGATAGCTCCAGCTCCAGCTCTTTGTGTAGCCTGTACCCCTGCTTGGGGTATACTCGGCCTCGTTTCGGCTTGAGGTTGAGCGTTAGGCAGACAATATATCATCTGCTTCGCAGTAGGACAGCTTCCTGTGTTGGGAGCTCAGGACGAGCTCGGCCCAGCCTGATTTTGACTAGTTGTCGATGTTGGCTTTGCCTGTGGCGCATGAGCGCTGCTAGGTTCCGTTCTTTGCGACCTGATGTCATATCAAGATGCATCCTCTACCGCCTTTGCACCTTCATATAATTCAGTTATTGAACTGAATTCTGTCATATAGCCTAATTTTAAGACTTCATGACACAGTGCTTCTCTAAGGGCGGCTACAAACCGTTTGCGGATCGTATACTCATCCGGTGGATGTATCATCTGCGCAGCGTACTTGGTAATATCGTTCAGTAATTTCTGAATGGTTCTGTTCCCTTGCACAATTGTATCGAACTTATTCAACGCATGCCTGTGCGTGAGTGCGTGAAGGAATTGCTGTTGTAACCCAGTGATTGCACTTTCCAGGGTCCAGTCGATCACGACTTGATCATGACACTCGATATTTCGAGTGTACCACTCCAATGCTTCGCCCTTGAGGTGTGTGCCTAAATAGTTTAATTGGAGTTCTGTGCTGGACGGTCCCAATAGACTATTCATGCCTAGCCATCTCAGGATCCCTGAGACGAAGTTCTCGAATTCTTCGAGATCCACTTTCCCAGCATATTCTGCTGGGTGAGGGAGTTTTACTCTGGCTTTGGCAAGCACGGAGTTGTCTGGCTCGCTGTCCTTGTGTTTCTCAAGGGCAGCTCGCACCATCTTTGCGACTCCATCTACATATGTAGACGGATTTCCTCCTGCCTCCTGAATCCTTCGTTCAGGATCTGTGACTGCCAGTGATACCGCACGTGGTATCGCTTGTATCTGCCTGTGTGGCTGAGGGACGTGAGTATTCACGTCCTGCTGCACTGGTGGATTGACGATGTCTTCGTCAATCTGATACAACGGTTGACATTTCTCAGCTGTTAGAAATGCATCCCTCAGTCTATAGCTGCTACTGAGGATGGATCGAGCTACTCTCACGGACTCAATCAGTTTATCGAAGGCCTCACCTTCGATCCCACAGTATATGCTTCTTCAACTAGTTTATCCATGTGTTTAGCACAGACCTTCAGCGCACGGTGCTTCCATCGCGCTGCTTTTTGTTCGATCCTATCCCAGTGATCGAACTCGCGTTCAAGACTAACATGAATGCTAGTCGTGGTACTGACACTATTGGCGTCAGACTTCATCATCTCCCACAGTGACTGTTGGGTCACTGCTTTGAGCACTTCTTGCTCATTATAAGTTTTTTTTGATCTGCGAATTCCTTCGTGGATATTTTCTCTATCATGAGCCTCTAGCTCACAATCTGTCTCTTCCTCAGTATGCTGGTGCGTACTGACGCTGTCTTGCTCTATCATGACACTAGGTTCTCGAGGACCACTTCTAGTGCTTGGCCCAGATGGAGGTGGCATCCTCTGTCTGTCTCGCTTTCTGCGAGCCTTTTCTGCCTCACGGTCTACTTCACGATCCCTATTGGGATTGTTGCCATGCTTGGGGGCCTTTCCTCGCAAAGGTCCCTGTACTTCCTCCTCCAAGGACTGTATTAACAGTTCCATGCCATCTCCTAATGCTTGGAGTTGGTTCGTGGCTTCATCCACTGCACGAGCTGCCTCAGCTGCTCGTTGGCTCACTTCCCACATAGTGCCTACATTTTTACAGCTCTCTTTGAGGGCCGTAATCATCCGGGCAATATGTCCGATTGTACATTCGTATCGCCAGGTTGCTTCATCCCGGCGTGCCAACCCCTGCTCTATCGTCCCTGTTTGGGATGGTGAACTTCGCGATCTGCAATGTTCTTGGAAATGCGGGAGCTGTGACATTTGCAACCCTGGCGAGTTGTCCGTGTCGCTTGTCAGTGGCTCTCTTGACTCATCGAGAGATGATTGTAACTTTGACCTAGTCGAAGTTCTCTTCTTTCTCTTAACAGACGATATCTCGTCCGTTTCTGATTCCTCCAGTGCAGATCTTCTTGGATCCACCAATAGTTGCTTTTGACACCTAGAGTCAGAAGCTATGGGCATCGTATTATTACGAGGACTAGTTACCCTCATCGGTGTTCCCGTTTGCCTGTCCATGTTGTGGGCAGACCAGTTCTCCTGTCTGGGCCCTTGGTTGTGGCTCCAGACGTATCTGGATCCTCTCCGGATCTAGACGTTTGGCTTCGATTCCTTATCGATGCCATAGATCTACGATCTATCAGCCACACTGTGGCGTTCTTCTATTGAATTTAGAAGAATAAACAATAAACATCTGTTTACTGTGTCCAAGGATTCCGGCAAGTGTTAAACTTGCCGGCTTTTTGTGTAACAAAAGATCGGTTGATCTTTTTCTTTATCGCAGTGCTGCCAAAAGTATTGGCAGTCAAAAAAGTGTAAGAAACTTAATATTGTTCACACGAACAGACTGAGCCAATATGTTATTGGTGTCTGCGACTGGTGTGGTTACAAGTAAAAAAGTAATCCTTATCTAATCTACTTGTGGACAACTGTATAGTTGTCCACTATCTACAGGTGCCCCTTGTGGGTGGCTTATATAATACAACCCCATAAGTCACTCTGGTGACTTATATGTCCTAACTAGTAGCATATATGCTACTGTAAGAATCTACATTCTTACAGAATCAGAGAATATATCAGAAATGAGAATCGGAATATATTGGAGAGAAGTGGAAAAGCTGGAGATGAATCTGGGTTCTAACAGTATCTCCCCTTTAAGGCCAAGCCCTCGAGACCTATAACTGGTGTGGGAATTTTGGTTTGGTGATTAAGCAGGGCCCCTAATGTGATATATAAGTGTGGTGGATGGGGTCCAACTCATCAGACTTCTGATCCTGTTATCCCTACTCCCCTCCAAGCTAAATGTCGATGCCGCTGATTATCTCGCTTGAGGATTTGATTTCCGAAGATGTCTCAGGGATGGAAAACGCTCTGGAAGCACAGATTTGCAACATTTCAGAGTTGCAAAAGGAAGCGGCAGAGAAATTGGAGCGGAGAAGGTCAGAGGGGAAAGAGGTCGAAAAGGATGAGAGGAAGGCTGAAAAGAGATTGGAGGAAAAATCTCATGGGAGAAAAAATGATGTAGTGGATAGGACTATTGCCCATGGGAGGGTCCACAAATCTGTGATTAATTGGGTCAGGCGTGAACAGTATTGTTGTGCAGGATGTCAGGTTTGAGATATGTTTTGCTCTCCGGCAGTGGAAGGGGCAGGTGGAACATGCGACAAATGCACAATGGGTGGGAGGACGTGTCGTCGACTGGGAATGTTGGGATTTGCGGAAGAAGTCGCAAAAGGTGTGGATATAGGCGAGAGAAGAACAGCAGAGTTGCTTGTGAAGGAAATCCGAGAGTTGCGGAAGTCCGTCGATCGTCACACAAGTTTCATGCACGTACATTCTGAGGAGACACAGATTCTGACCTCATGGGTGCAAAGGATGGTTCAGCATCAGGAGCGGGAATTGGAAGTGAGGATGGAGGAAATGGAAAAGGATGGAGTATGGGAAATGGAATCAGAAAATTAAATCGGAATTGAGCGGAAAAGTGAAGCGGAATTTCTTGGAACAGGTGGAAAGTAAATAGAGACATGAATATGTGAATATAGGAAAATTTGGAAAAATGAAAAAGAAAGTTTTAAGGTGGGATTGGACTGGGCTTACCAAGATATGCCTTATGGAAGTCTTCCACGATTTCCGAAGTGTTGCCTAATTCTGTAGCGGAAATCCATGAAGTTTCTTCATTGGTACCTTGATAGCCTGTCCAGCGTACTAAGTATTACAGCTTGCAACATCGATGCTTGTCTATCTTGGAGTCCAAAATTTTGTCAATTTTTTACTCGGGCTCTCCTTCGATGATGATTGGCGGAGGTGGAGGTTGTATTCGGTTTGGAATTTCGTTCAGAATCATGGGTTCTAGCATGGAGACATGGAAGGATGGGTGAACAGCATGCATACTGTTGGGTAAACGGAGAATGAAAGCTCAATTACTGGTACCTGCAGGTGCAATGATTTCAAAAGGTCCGAGGTATTTTTCGGCAAGCTTTTTTGAAGGTCAGGTTGTGTGGAAAAATTCGGCTTTGACAAAGACTTTGTCACCCACTTTGAAATCCGGGGCTGGAGAACGCCTTTTGTTCACGGGCTTCTCATATCAGGATTGCGCATCAGAAATTCTCTTTCGGAGTTCCTGGTGGAGTTCATCTAAGTCGACTGCGAAATCTTTCACACGGGACGAAACGAGATCGGGGATGGACGGAAATGTCAGGATTGTAACCTTTGTTAGCAAAGAATGGAGACACTCCCGTTGTCGCGTTCGGAGCGTTGTTATAGGCAAATTCTGTGATCGGAAGGAGTTCAGCCCAATTGTCTTGTTGATAGTTACAATAAATGCAGAGATATTGCTCAAGGGTCTGATTTGTTTGTTCGGTTTGTCCATTGCCTTCAGGGTGATAACCAGAAGTGAAGTGGAGGTTCATGTCTAATGCCTTTCCGAGTGTGCGGAAAAAGGAAGACATGAATTCCGAACCTCAATCAAAGGTAACATGAGTCGGAACACCGTGTTTGGAGAAGATGTGGAGAACGAAAAGCTGAGCGAGCATTGGAGAAGTAATCGTTGTGACTGTCGGAATGAATATAGCTTGTTTCGTGAGCCTGTCAATTATAACAAGGATGCTGTCAAAACCCAATGAAAGTGGAAGTGGCTCAATAAAGTCCAAGGATATGGAGTTCCATGGTCTTGGTGGAATCGGTAATTGCTTAAGGAACCCGTAAGCCCGGTGTCGTTGGGATGTTGATCACATGCATGTTGTACAGGATTTGACGTAGCAAATCATGAAGTCGTGGAGTTTCGGCCATGTACATTCATGTCGGATGTTGCTGAGTGTTTTGTTTTGTCCGAAATGTCTGGAGATTTGATGGTCGTGCAGATATTGTAGGATGCGGAGTCAGAGATCGTTAACGTCAGGGATGTAGATTTGGTTGTTGAGTCGGAGTAGTCCTTGAGGGTCAACTGACCATCGAGATGTTGGAGGATTCGTGGGATAGTCGGAAATTGCAGGATCAGAGGAGATGGATTGTTGGATTTCTTTGTGAAGTTTCTCCAAATCCATAATGGTCACTGCACAGAGAATTGTGACGTTGAGAGATGTGGCTCAGAGGGACGATGCCGGCTGGTCATTAGTGAAGACCGGGCGGAAGTTGTGCAGGTTAACGCTGGCATAGTCGCTACTCCCCTCTTTAGGGTAGACGTCCCATCATCTAGTTAAAGAGTCTGGTTTTGTTCCCAGTTTCCTGGGTCGGAATCGGATAACGAGGTTGAACTGACATAAATACTCCAACCATTGGACTTGTCACTGCATCAAAATTTTGGTGGTAGCGAAGGATTTGGGGTTCTTGTGATCGGTTACAACGTCAATGGTGGAACCAGAGCCTTCGAGGTAATGCCACCAAATCTTGAAAGCTTCAAAGATTGCAAGTAGTTCTTTGTCGTGAACATCGTAGTTCAATTCCAGGGCAGTGAATGTCCGAGAATGAAAAGCTACAGGGTGCATTTTGCCATCCTCCGGAGAGATGATGGAGAGGATTGCCACAAGGGCGTAGTCGGAAGTGTCGGTTTCCACAATGAGTTGACAATCGGGAATCCAGTGCGTAAGGATCAGAGCTGTGGTAAAGGCTTTCTTAAGTGTTTCAAAGGATTTTCGACACTCATCAGAGAAGTTCCATTTTATGGATTTCCAAGTGAGTTGGGTAAGCGGAATTGTGATATCAGAGTAATTATGAATGAAACATCGGGAAAGGTTCGCAAAGCCTAGGAAGGATTGGATGTCTTTTACTTTTTGGGGTTCGGGCCATTCTTGAATTACTTTGATCTTATCGTCTGCCATTGAAAGTCCTTTGGGAGAAAGCATGTATCCCGGGTATTCTACTGTAGTCTTGTGGAAATCACATTTATCAGATCTTGCATAAAGTTGGTTTTTTTGGAGACGTCGGAGAACTTTGCGGACATGCTCTCGATGTTCTTCCAGATTGTTGGAATAGACTAGAATGTTGTCCAGATAGATGAGGACCGAAACATCAAGCATGTCCCTGAATATATTGTTCACGAATTGCTGAAAAGTGGCTGGTGCATTAGTAAGACCGAAGGGCATAACACGCCATTCAAAGGAACCGTATTGGGTCCTGAAGGTCATTTTCCACTTGTCGCCCTCTCTGATGCAGACTAAGTGGTAGGCATGTTGGAGGTCGATTTTGCTGTAAGTCCGTGCCTTTCCGGGGCTTTCCAGAAGGTCAGAAAGTCGGGGAAGCAGATATCGGTCTTTTTTTGTAATCCTATTAAGACTGCAAAAATTGATACAAAGTTGGAGTCTGCCTAATTTCTTCTTTGAAAATAGTACTGGAGCACAGTGTGGAGAAAGTGAAGGGCAGATGAATCCTATGGCTAGTGCCTCGTCAATGAACTTTCAGAGTGTTTCTAGCTCAACTGGAGATAGGGAATAAATGGTTCCCAGGGGGGGACTCTCCCTCTATCAGGTAAATCTTAAGGTCATACAATCAATGATCGGCAAGGATTTCTGCTTTCTTCTTGCTGAAGACATCGGAAAACTCGTGATATTCCGATGGAATGCCATCGAGATTGGCTGTGGGATCAGGATTTGGGGAAGCATCGATGATGGAAGCGGATTTTCCTTTCGGAATTATGCATAACTGAAAGATCTCCTCATTGTCTAGTTTGCAAAGGTGAGCGAACGCTGAAGCAGGGACTAGGTTGATAGATGAGTCTTGTTTGGATGTCAGAGGGGCATCTGCATGATCAGATTTCAGGATTCCGGAGACCGCAGAGGCGGATTTTGTGAAGAGTGATGTTGGAATTGAATCTTGCTGCTGAGGAATGTGGAACGATATACTACCCAATACCCAGTCAATCAATGGATTGTAGTGGGTGAGCCAGTTGTGTCCCAACATGATGGAGCAGCTAGAATCAAGTGGTGTTACATACATAGCAACAACCTGATTTTTGCCGGACAGAAAACAGATTGGCATATCGATAGTCTGTGTGATTGAGACATTAGAAGTGCCATAGAAAAGCTTTAGCGGAATCTGCAAAATATTGTGGAATTCCAGCGGAAGCTTGGAAGCAAACAATGAGGCTACAAAACAGTGAGTGGAACCGGAGTCCATGAGAGCTTGGATATTAGTATTCGGAATAATGTCGGAAGTTAGTGGTATAGTAAGAGAATCAGATTTCGAAAGAGCAGAAGTGTTGAGTCAAACCTCAGAAAATGCACAGATGGAATCAACACAGCTCTGGGTCTGTGCGGAGGTCTCAGAGCTGCTTATTATTTTTTTGAATCCATAGCGGCCGCAGGTTTGGCTTTGGACTTGGGTTTGCTTGAAATTGCGGCAGCTGCTTGGGCCTTTGACTGAGCATTGAGGGAGGTTGACCGTGGGCATTGAGGGAGGTTGACCGTGGGCAGTCCTTTGCGATATGCCTGGGTTTCCTGCAGAACATGCAAAGGTTTTGGTCCATGTGTCACTGCCTTTCTTGCTGGGTTAATTTTCCATCCTTTCCGAGTATGCTAGAGATATCTGGAGTTTTTTGGAAATTCGACATGGAGGGCTGAGGTTTGGTGGAAGAGGTGGAAGCCGAACTGCTGTTGTTGTTCATCCTCTTCTGTGATTAGTTCAATTGGGATTCTTGCTTATCTGGTTTTCCACTGTTACCAGAGTAGCTATTGTTGGAAGTGGTGGCGCAGTTGACCTCACCTCGTCATTCCCAATAACGGCTGTTGATGGTTTGCACAAGCTGTCGGAGTTCTGGGAGCGTGTTGGCTTTGTCCTGGGTTGCAAGAATGTCTTTAATACGATTGGGAAGTTGAGTATAAAAACTCCGATGAAGGGCGGCATCGCCCCAATTGACTCTCGCGGCAAGGCAGTTGAAATCCACAATGAACTTTGTAATGCGTTGGTTGTCGTGCATTTGGAGATTGTCGAGCTTGGTTTGGGCATCGCCGATGAGGTTGTAAGCTCCGAAATTCTCTCAGAGTACCATCATGAAGTCCCAATAGCTCATAAGCCAGGGCAGGTCTTCAAAAGCATCATTGTCTAGGAGTTCGGGTTCAACAAAATCTAAGGCCATCCCTTTTAAAAAAGAGATAGCATAAGTAACTTTCGCTTCGTCACTGGAAAAGGTCTGTGGATGGTCACGGAAGTGAAGTTTGCACTGAAGGAGGAAGGGATGGAGTTTCCGGGAATCCAATCTGTCGAAAGTGTCAGGTTCACAGAGTTTGGTTTTTCCAGCTTGACTCTTGTTCAGGGTTCCCATATGCTTAGCTATCTGTTTCAAAGCTTTTAGCATAGCTTTCCCTTTGTCTTCTTCATCGTCATCATTGTCTTTGTTGTTATCAACATTGTTGTTGTTTCCGGGGTCACCTTCTGGTTCATCATTTGGAAAGCTGGGTCCGGGGTTTGTGGTTCCAGTAATAGTACGAGATCTGGTAGAAGGCATGGTGAACGGATCAAGAGTTTTAGTTTGAATATACTGTTATGAACTTGATCTCTTCTCGTCAGATGTCAGAGATATTGGAATATCAGACTTTGGAATTGGATTGGTACGTACGGACACTGGCTTCAACTTATAGGTTGCGCCCTCTTGGATCCTTTGTGTCCTGGTATTTCAGAGGATTAGATATACTAGAAGTCGGAGGAGTCAGAGAAGTCGGAGGGGTTGGAGAAGTTGGAGAAGTTGGTGAGACTTAAAGATGGGAGTGAGAAGGTATCAGGTCAAGGTAGGTCAATATTCAAACTAAGGAACAAGTACATGCAAGTGTCGTATATAACGGGAAGGATACGGTCCCAATCAGAAAGATGCGAAAAGTGGGAATCCGAAACGGAGCGAATACGGGATCAGAGTAAGAGTAATTTATGGACATAAGACTGAGGATGTAGATCTTGATGGTGAATGGTTAAATAGAGATGAAATGGAGATAAGTAAAACGGGTGGAGTGAATCGGAGAACATATCAGAAATGAGAATTGGAATATATCGGAGAGAAGTGGAAAAGCTGAAGATGAATCTGGGTTCTAACATGAGCATGGGGTGCGGCAGCAAGCCAGGGATGACGCAGAAAGGGAGCTCAGGCGAGGGAGATTCGCCAGGTGTAAATTGTCCCTTATCTAAACTCAGATTTAGGCTCAGCTTACTCCGGTCTAATCAGCGGAAAGCACCCAGCTCAACTTATTGGCATGTTTCGGGACCTTGGTCCCCTCGCTCTCACTCTGAGATTCCCCCACCTCTAAGCTCCTACTCAAGGCCCTCGCCTCACTACTCACATCGACCTTCTCGTCAACGCCACAGCCTGTGTGTTGATGGCCCCAGGGCTGTCTGCAGGGCACTGTTTCAGTGTCTCCTTCAACCTTGCATCATTGTGTCTCACTCAGGACACTTTTCCCTTTACCTTGTATATGTACCTCTGTGGGATTAGTCACAGTTGCTACCCCACTGTAGTGCTCTGATAATTCCCGCTAGGTATGACTCTTCTTATCTTCGGTGTAGTGCTCTGACCATTCTAGCTAGTTTGTTTTGTCTAGCCTCCCTGTATATTCATGCCCTCCCCGGTTGCTTTATTTTTAGTGTATGATCCTATGTATTTACAAAAGATGGCCTTCAGCTGCTGTGCCTCTATATGATTTGCAGCACTGCCTTGCCATAGGTCAGTGCCGCTTTTGTGCCTAGGAACCTCAGAGCGAGGGGACCAAGGTCCCGAAACGTGCCAATAAGTTGAGCTGGGTGCTTTCCACTGATTAGACCAGAGTAATCACCTGGGTGTCACGCTTAATATAACTAACTAGCAATAGAACCAGGCCCCTTGTACACAAGCTAATTAGCCTGATCAGCGCAATTTGGCCGCACCAGCATTTCAATCAGCAAACCAGCACCTACTTGCTATACTATGTAGTTACAATGTGACGCCTGGGTGGATGAAGTATCATCCAAAGCCCATCCCCGGAGTCAATGCTCAGCTGACTCCATCATGGGCACCATGGGCACCCACATCATGCATCCACCTGCTGGCACTGTCACCAACAGTGAGCTCAATGCCTGGGCCATTCCAGCCCAATAAATTGCAAATAAAATACCAAAAAATTCATAAAAATTTATACAATAGCATAGACTTATTTAAACAAATTCTGAATGGCATACAACCTCTTGCCAGCACTGCCAACAGCAGTGAGCTAAAATATAAGCCTCAAATATTCTCGAAAAAAATAGGAAAAAGTTCAGAAGAGCACAGATAGTTGCCCCATCAATATACTTAGCTTGGCAGTCTTTTATGTTCACTCTATGAGATATCACATCCACTACAGCTTTTTGCAGCAGCTGGTGCTCATGGTCATCCATCCAGACCACTTCACCAGTGAGTCCTTGCCTTTATTATCCTTCTGACCCATCTATTATATGGATATTGAGAATAAATATGATTGTACAGCAATCAGCAAGCTTATTTTTACACCCCTCTGGCTGGACTGGTCCTATAACCCCCCAGCTCCTCAGTAGCTCACCATTGCTTTTCCAGACCACTTGTTGCAATATTCTACCTCTGGAACTATCAATAGTGCTGATTTATGTTTTTCATATTGTCCTTGGAGCTCTGTGTTCAAAGGGGAAGCATATTAAAACCTGCAAGGTGCATTTATGCCTCCTGCCACTCCTAGCCTTTGTTTTGGTTGTGTCTGACACACTCCCCTCATTTTTTACTTCTATTACATGAGTTTTATGCTATAAATTTGCCTGGGTGTTGGTCTGGATACTAATTCTTCTCCCCTCACCTAATCACACTTTCGGGTACTCCCTCAGCACCCCCCTCATTTTTTACTTCTATTACATGAGTTTTATGCTATAAATTTGCCTGGGTGTTGGTCTGGATACTAATTCTTCTCCCCTCACCTACTCACACTTTCTGGTACTCCCTCAGCACCCCATGGGCCTTGTAAGTGTTCCAAAGGGCATTTATTTTGTTTATTTAATCTATGACAATCATTATGTAATTTATGAGCCTTCCATACTGATTCCTCTTCCAGAGAGAACTCTGGAGGTTTTCAGGCTCTTCAAGCTGTATCAAATAATGTAGTGAGTTATACATAGCCATAGGGTCATTTACTGCTAAATAGATATTCATATAGTGCTATGAGGCCTCTGAACCTTTTTTTCCCAAGCGGAGAGCAAGAAATACAAAACTAATTTTGACAGGTAAGAATCATAAGATGGTGTTGCTGACTTGTAACAACTTGTTTTTCAGGACTGTCCATGCCTTCATATTCAGTAGTTCATGTAATATATATGCATGCATGTGTGTGTTTGTGTTAAAAACCATATAAGATGGAGCCTTTGACAAACGCATACACTCTGTCTGAAAAAGAGCATGTAGATGGTGGTTACTAAATTTAAGTTAATAGACTAACTATACTAGTTATGTACTGAGCTAAAGGCAAATGGTATACAATAAATGCAACTTAAGTTTTCCATGTCTTACA